>JAVKPL010007054.1:0-283839 GCA_032173675.1 Gastrolobium villosum
GTTTATGGTTATTACATTATTAAAATAGTAATTTAGAAAGGAACATTGCGTGTGAATCTCATCTACAACTTTATCAAGGAAATTCTCCTGGGCTAAATGCTAAACCTCGTATTTAGTTAATTATTTATTTTACCTTTTCCCCATTAATATGAGTTCGTTGATTCTGTGCTTCTCGAGACTTTCATATACATTATTATTAGATTGCCAAAAAAATAAAAAAATAAAAAAAATTATATGAGAAGTTATGAGGAAAAGGTAATTGTTTTAAATTAGTTTTCTTTCATTTTTTATTTCTTAAAGGGAAATACTTCTCTTATGTTATATAAGAGAAGTATTATCTTATGCTCAAACAATAAATAGGAAAGAGAAAAAAATTGAAGGTGAGAGAAAATAAATCTTATGGGATTTATTTGAAAATTGTGAGCGTAAGAGATAATAATCTTTTTATATAATATAAAAAAAGTAATTCCCTTTCTTAAAACAAGTAATAATTGTTTTTTTTGTTCGCTATAATAAAAAAATTATGTACTTTGATCGAAGTCTTTTTTATGAAAAATATTTTTTAACTTTACTTTTTTTTTGGATAGAAATGATGTATTTTTAGTATTGAAAAGTCAGATTCTTTCAAATTAAGTGACTTACGAATGCTGGATTTTTTTATTTTTTTTTTAAATAACGTTAGAAAGTCTATCTCGTCTTGTACTACTATTAGTTATTAATTATCACATCCTCATTGTTCCGATTTCATGACAGGTGATACGTTACACTAGAAAAAATATAATTTATTTAGGGATTCATTTAATCTTATGTTACACTAGAGATCTCCTCTCATATGGTAGAGATATATGTGATGGGTCAGTCATTTAACGAAAGAAAAGAAAAAAAGAAAAAAAAAATAATGTCACACTTTTCAATGGATCTATAAGGGATAAAACCTTATAATTTTTCTCTTTACTTAGAATTTGCATTGGATAAGTCAAATTAATAAAAACTACCCTCAATTTATGCAAACTTTTATAGAAGTTTATGTTCAGACTAAAAAAAAGGTTGTGTGTTATAAAAAAAAAAAAAAACTGGTGCAATATAACTTTGTCTCTTTTTATCCTTATTAATCCTCGCGTATAAAAAAAAAATTGGAGAATTTTTTAAACTTGTTAATGTACTCACCCACTGTCGTGTTGTCATGTCTAAAAAGTTTTATGACTGTTATCATTTTCTAGAATCTTCTAGTTTATTCTTGAAGACTATGTTGTACTGATGCATACGGGATATGTTATAAAAAAAAAAAAAAAAACTGGTGCAATATAACTTTGTCTCTTTTTATCCTTATTAATCCTCGCGTATAAAAAAAAAAAAATTGGAGAATTTTTTAAACTTGTCAATGTACTCACCCACTGTCGTGTTGTCATCTCTAAAAAGTTTTATGACTCTTACCATTTTCTAGAATCTTCTAGTTTATTCTTGAAGACCATGTTGTACTGATGTATACGAGATATGACACGACACTTTAACATGTTAATTCTAAAAAATATTAAATTTCAACACGTTTTAATGTTATATAATATTTTCAATGGATTTTTTTTTCTCATGTTATATAAGGTAGTATCTTTCATGCCATAGACATAATAAATGGTGGCCCATCACTTGTTAAAAAAATAAAAAAATAAAAAGGATAACTCGGAGTTCGATGTCTCACAACATGATAAAGTTATCTCCTATTACATGAGAAAATGATTTCCCATTTTTAATTTATGTAGTGTATATTATATTTAGTATTCAATAATTTAATAAAAAAATAAAGCTAAACTTATAATACTCATTAATTTTGCGAAGAAATATAATATATTTCAAATGTTTATATCAAACTCAATAAAATCATAATCTAACGAATCTAATAATTAGAACTAGTCAAAATGCCGATGCTTCGTAGCTCGAAGAAAGTTGGGCATTATGTAAGACATAAAAAATGTAAAATAATAGAAATCATGTGGACCACCTTGGGTGTGACGCATGAACTCACACCTGATTACAATACAGTATGGGGTTCGTATGTGAACTCACTCCATTGCCGGCCACTCCTACAACCAACATAAAATATTCAATTTCTTTCAGATAGTGGAAATAAAATCGCATTACAATCGATGTGATAAGCGGGTTGTTGGAACATGCTCCTCGCAGACCAATAATAGATGAGCACGTAAAACAGACTATATGTTGACCATTATCACAACAAATATGGTGCATGATCGTCGAGCCACAGAACAAGGTGAAAAAAGTCATATAACTAACTTATTGTACCTTGGGCTACATTAACATTATGGGCGGGTCATTCATTAATAATCAAGATGAAAAATCAGATCCAAACTTGAGTGGGCTCCTACAAAATCTGGTCCAACGAGTCCAACAGTACAGTGCACACAGTTTAACATAACATACCCAACCGCATCTTGCTAAACTGAATTGCAATTTGCAAATAGTGTTTTATATTTCTCATGTTAAATGAGAATTCAAATCTCATGTCGTAGAGATATAAAGTATGTGGGACCCATGTGTTAGAAAAAATTAGATGTAGGATCCATGTCAGCACGAAAATCAAAGGGTATGTAGAAAAGTTTGAATTCTCATGTTAAATGAGAAATATAAAACTCATAAAAATAAATGTAAATCTACGAACAAGTAGTAAATTTGATTAAGTAATACCATTGATTTATTCATTATTGTGTTATTTTAAGTAGTACAATAATATATTATTTTGGACTAACAATGTGACTACGATAAAAAAAAACCTAAGAATGTGACCAACAAAAGAGAGAGAGAAAATTCAAAGCTATTCATATTACTGACACTAAAACAACATGCAACATAGGATTTGTAGATATATAGGCATTTATGATCTTATGAAATCCATCCAACAATTTTGTTTTGTCAAACACAAAGTATATTGTTTTATGATTTGATATTTATTTTTATTATAGAAATGGAGAGGGATGTATTGCACATTTAACATAATAAATAAAGGAAATGTACATGAGAGAAAAATAATCTCTTGTACACAAAAATATGTATCTGCAGGAAGAAAAACTTTTCTTTGCGCGACCAACCATTGAGGATCACTTGGCTTTATTATTTTATAATAAAAGCTTCATAATAAGAGTTCATATTTACAAAAGGTTAACGAAACTTATTAGAAATTTCAATTATCTGTATAATATTTTTAAAGAATTTATTTTTAAAAATATGTAAAATTAAATGAGAATGAATTAAATGAAAGATTAATGTTCCTCATGTTACAAACATAAAAAGTGTGAGGTTTATAAAAGAATAAGAGAAAAAGAGAAGAAAAAAAAAATGAGCCTTGCATACTTTTATATGTATGTATGAGATAAGATTATCTCCTATTAATCCCATTAAATAAACACATTATAAAAAAGGAGAATATATTTCTCATGTTGCAGTAGACAATACACAAAAAATTAGGAGAATATATTTCTCATGTTGCATTAGACAATACGCAAAAAATTGGGTTAGATCCACTAAAGACAAGATAGACAAAAAAAAAAAAAAATCTCATCCACTTTTTGTTTTTATGAGACAAAATTTATCTCATGCAGAAACATATGTCTCTATAAATAAATATGAACTAATAATAGCTACATCAAATGTAAAATGTAAAGTAAAGCACTCAAAATATTTTACGTTACTTCATGTTATTCATTTCTTCTTCTTTATTGCATCAAAATATTTTTGCCTAAAACCACAAAGTGTCATAATATGTTCCCTGATCAGGAAATAAAGAAGGTGTTACGATCTCTAATAATAAAATGTGACAAGTGAAAGGATAAATTGGTTAGAGTGGCCACGTGGACAGCAATGGGATGGTCACCTAGGAAAAATTTTAATATGCTCCCGCCCCCATTGTGGTCCTTCCACTCAAAAATCGACACCTGTATTAATTAATTTATTTTTTCTTTTCTCTTTCCTCTCTCCTCACCTTTTTCTCTCTTTCTCTCACCTCAGTCCCACCCAATTTTACATGGTCCCGGTCCGGAATAACTTTGCTCGTCACCTAGATAGCAAAGGGTTTGTTACAAGTATGTTACACATATGTGGGAGAGGATCATCTTTTGACTTGGACTTTTGGACACCTATTGGATGATTTGAGAGAGGTTAGAGTCTCTCTTCTTTCATTACTATTAATTGTATCTTCCAATAGTGTTATATTATTATGGAATTTCCTTACTATTGTAGTACCGTAATCTCTGTCAGAACTGGTGTATTAAGTTTCCATTACACTACTAGAAAATGTTTTTTTTTCGACGGAAAAATTCCGTCGAAAATGATAAAAATTCCGTCGAAAAGGACATTTTCGACGGAATTTTCGACGGAAAAGAAGCTGTCGAATAAGTCTTCGTAGGTAATAAATTTTTCGACGGAATTAGAGATTCCGTCGAAAAAATTCGACGGAAATTATTTCCGTCGTTTTTTTTCGACAGAATAATTTCCGTGGAAAATTTCGACGGAAAAATAAGTCCGTCGAAATTTTTCGACGGAAAATGAATGACATTCCGTCGAAAAATATTGTATTAATTTTCGACGGAAAATAAATTCTGTCGAAAATTTTCGACGGAAAATGAATGTAATTCCGTCGATAAATCTTTTAATATTTTTCGACGGAAAATAAATTCTGTCGAAATTTTTCGACGGAAAATGAATGAAATTCCGTCGAAAAAAAAATAAATTCCGTCGAAATTTTTCGACTGAAAATGAATGAAATTCCGTCGAAAAATCTTTTAATATTTTTCGACCGAAAATAAATTCTGTCGAAATTTTTCGACGGAAAATGAATAAAATTTCGTCGAAAAATCTTTTAATAATTTTCGACGGAAAACAAATACCGTCAAAAATTTTCGACATAAATTCTTTGAATATTTTTATCTCTACAAAATTAATATCAATTTATGTTTCACACCTGATAAACAAATATATGAAAGTAACATATCATAATTATATGATTTTAATATAATTATGATATGTTAAAGATCCCTGTCATATACTAATCAAAATATACTTATATATATATAAATGTCCAACACATATACTAATCAATAGGGACATACATATACAAAAGTCCCTATCATATACTAATCAAAAGAGTACTATGTCTAAAAATATCCAAGACATATGCTAATCAAAAGGGACATACATATACAAAAGTCCCCTGTCATATACAAATCAAAAGAGTCCTATATGTATAAATGTCCAAGATATATACTAATCAAACAGGAACATACATATACAAAAGTCCCTGTCATATACTAATCAAAATAGTCTATGTGCAATAGTCCCGGTCATATACATCCAACAAAGATACAAAAGTTAACTTGAGATGTCTGAATGTCCCAAATAGCTCCCACAGGAAAGCTTCTTCTGCGCTACCTGACTCCCCTTCTGAGTGTGCCCCACTTGAACCTAGAGGCACTTCATGAGCTGCCATGATGCTGATATAGGTGGTGAGGGCAATGAAACCAATGTCGAGAAAGAAAGCTGACTTGAGATTTGCACAACTAATATTGCATGCAGGGGTAAGTGTGAAAGAAAAGACCTTGTACCAACCACTATAGGATCCGGATGCATAACCAAGAATGTTACCAATAGCCATAAACAGGGAAAAATAAGCATTTGCAACACGAGTCCTTCGATGATCCTTGCCTAACATTCCAAAGAAGAAAAAGATATGAAAACAAAAAATAAAGGGTGTCAATTGGTTGTTCGTTTTTCATAGTTTATTACTTTTATTTTTCATAAGAATTACAATTGAGATTGGATAAAATAAAATAAAAACTAACTTTTTCTTCTTTTTTTGGGGGGAGGGTTTTTGTGAGGGAGTTTTATTGAGACATTGAGGGCCACCTTTGCAAAACAATGTAAGCCAGATGCACTGAAACTAAAAGATACTTACCAAGTCCTTTCAATTTAACTGAGAACTGCATTCAGCAGTACATATCAAGCAGAAAATAATCAGGGCAGAAAGAAACTCCAGTAAAAATTGATGCAGAACTAATCTATTTTCAATTATTCTGATTTTTGGGGGAAAAATAGCTTAGGTCTTTATCCTTTCCTACTATCAAACATGAGAAAGAAGAAAACATTTTTGTCTGCCCAAAATCTGGTACAATATTTGTGTTTTCACACATCCACCAATGTTTAATGCTGAATTTTTTATTTCAGATTTCAACCAACATAGGAGAATGCCATTACAATTTACAAACCTAAAAAATGATTTTGGACATAAAATAACCAAGACCCAAACACCACCTTCTGTAGGCCTACAGAAAATGTCCCAACTAACCAAATTATCTATCCTTTTTTTGTCCTCTTCTTTCCTTGATAGAAGAAAATCTCTCAATCTTCTCAACCCTGTTGGCAACCACGGTCGAATGAAGATAACTAGTAAAGAGGAACAACAGGAAGGAGATCCAAGCAAGGAGAGGATCCAAACAAATAGGACAGAGACAAACATGAAGGTGGAAAAACTACTTGGATAGATGCAATGTCGAAACCGTACCAGCCGCCGCTTGGATCCGCCGCTGCCGACGCATGTTGCCGCCGCTGCCGCGGCACGTCGCCACCGCTGCACATCGCAGCCACCGCACGTCACCGCCATTGCCGCTCCTGCTGACGTTGAAATGTATACGGGTCATTATTTGGAGCCTGCAACAAGCGCCTCCTCCATTGTCTGCCGCCTCTCTCTCTTAGTATAGAATTATGTTTTCTTTCTTTTAACTGCAGTTAGGGTTTGTTATTGGGCTGTGTTATTTTTGGCCCATTAGCCAAGTATTTAGCCTTATTTCATTTAAATTAAGTTTGTTTGAATTTTAATAAATGGGTTAATAAGAGTGTGTGTAATAATATTATTTAATATAAAATCAATTAATTTCCAAATAAAAAAATTAAAGATATAAACTTAAATATTAATTAAAAAAATTAAATTGAAGGTGTAAAGTTAAAAATTAATTACACAAATAATATAATTTCATTTTCTTTTATTATATATAACTAAATAGAATTTTAAAAATAATAGTATTATATATTTTAAAGATTTTCGACGGAATCCGAATTCCGTCGAAAAATCCACAAAATATAATTTCATTTTTTTATTTTTTTGAAAAGTTTTCGACGGAATTATATTTCCGTCGAAAATATTCGACGGAATCTGAATTCCGTCGAAAATATTCGACGGAATCTGAATTCCGTCGAAAAGTCCACAAAATTGAATTTCTTTTTCTTTTATTTTTTTCTAAAAGTTTTCGACAGAATCTCTTTTCCGTCGAAAATCTTCGACGGAAACAAAATTCCGTCGAAAAGTCCACAATATTTAATTTCTTTTCCTTTTTCTTTTTTTCCAAAGTTTTCGACGAAATTCCTTTTCCGTCGAAGATCTTCGATGGAATCGAAATTCCGTCGAAAAGTCCACAATATTTAAATTTTTTTTTTATTTTTTTCAAAAGTTTTCGACGGAATTCCTTTTCCGTCGAAGATCTTCGACGGAATCGAAATTCCGTCGAAAAGTCCAAAATATTTAATTTCTTTTCCTTTTTCTTTTTTTTTTCAAAGTTTTCGACGGAATTCCTTTTCCGTCGAAGATCTTCGACGGAATCGAAATTCCGTCGAAAACCCACAAAATATAATTTCTTTTTCTTTTATTTTTTGAAAATTTTTCGACGGAATCTCTTTTCCGTCGAAAATCTTCGACGGAAACAAAATTCCGTCGAAAAGTCCACAATATTTAATTTCTTTTCCTTTTTCTTTTTTTCAAAAGTTTTCGACGGAATTCCTTTTCCGTCGAAGATCTTCGACGGAATCGAAATTCCGTCGAAAAGTCCACAATATTTAATTTGTTTTCCTATTTCTTTTTTTCAAAAGTTTTCGACGGAATTCCTTTTCCGTCGAAGATCTTCGACGGAATCGAAATTCCGTCGAAAAGTCCACAATATTTAATTTATTTTTTTTTTATTTTTTTCAAAAGTTTTCGACGGAATTCCTTTTCCGTCGAAGATCTTCGACGGAATCGAAATTCAGTCGAAAAGTCCAAAATATTTAATTTCTTTTCCTTTTTCTTTTTTTCCAAAGTTTTCGACGGAATTCCTTTTCCGTCGAAGATCTTCGACGGAATCGAAATTCCGTCGAAAAGTCCATAAAATTGAATTTCTTTTTCTTTTATTTTTTTCTAAAAGTTTTCGACAGAATCCCTTTTCCGTCGAAAATCTTCGACGGAAACAAAATTCCGTCGAAAAGTCCACAATATTTAATTTCTTTTCCTTTTTCTTTTTTTCAAAAGTTTTCGACGGAATTCCTTTTCCGTCGAAGATCTTCGACGGAATCGCAATTCTGTCGAAAAGTCCACAATATTTAATTTCTTTTCCTATTTCTTTTTTTCAAAAAATTTCGACGGAATTCCTTTTCCGTCGAAGATCTTCGACGGAATCGAAATTCCTTCGAAATTCCGTCGAAAAGTCCAAAATATTTAATTTCTTTTCCTTTTTCTTTTTTTCCAAAGTTTTCGACCGAATTCCTTTTCCGTCGAAGATCTTCGACGGAATCGAAATTCCGTCGAAAAGTCCATAAAATTGAATTTCTTTTTCTTTTATTTTTTTCTAAAAGTTTTCGACAGAATCCCTTTTCCGTCGAAAATCTTCGACGGAAACAAAATTCCGTCGAAAAGTCCACAATATTTAATTTCTTTTCCTTTTTCTTTTTTTCCAAAGTTTTCGACGAAATTCCTTTTCCGTCGAAGATCTTCGACGAAATCAAAATTCCATCGAAAAGTCCACAATATTTAATTTCTTTTCCTTTTTCTTTTTTTCAAAAGTTTTCGACGGAATTCCTTTTTCGTCGAAGATCTTCGACGGAATCGAAATCCCGTCGAAAAGTCCACAATATTTATTTTCTTTTCCTTTTTCTTTTTTTCAAAAGTTTTCGACGGAATTCATTTTCCGTCGAAGATCTTCGACGGAATCGAAATTCCGTCGAAAATTCCACAATATTCAATTTCTTTTTCTTTTATTTTTTAAATTTTTTTTGACAGAATTCCTTTTCCGTCGAAGATCTTCGACGGAATTTCTTTTTCTGTCGAAAACGTTCGACGGAATCTATTTTCCGTCGAAATTATGGACGGAAAACAAATTCCGTGGAAAATTCCGTCAATAATTTCAACGGAATTTTTTCCGTCGATAATAATGACTTTTGTAATAGTGTTAATACAAATATCTTTTGTCTTTTATTTCTCTGTATTAAGCAACATCCTATCAATTGGTATAAGAATTACTTGATCCGGGTAGCTTTGAACCATGGCCACGCTAAAAAGAAATTTATGGAGAATAGAAGTTCCCAAGTTCTATAGAGAAGATGATGATGCTTGGGGATGACTAATCTACATTGAACAATGTTTTTAGGTAGAAAGAATCCAAGAAGATGAGAGATTAACGAGGAAGGATGTGGTTTCAGTTGGTATAAATATTGGTGTTGGCTAAATCCAAATGCAAATTGGTGGATATTTTTTTTGGGCAAAGATGAGGAAATGGAATTGGAGTCACCAAAGCCAGAAACTAAGGAAGAAATAGAGAAGAAAGAGACCATGGATGAGATACATGCGTTGAAGTAGAGAACATAGGCTGTTATGGAGAAAAATACAATTGAGGAAGAGTTTGAAACCCAAAAGGGAAGGAGGAATCAAGAAAAAAAATCAAGGAAGTAAATATAGAACAGCCACTTGATTTTGGATTAATGGAGAAAGAAAAAAAAGAGATAGCGAGGAAAGAGGTAAAGGAAGAGACCGAGGTAGTTGAGGAAACCATGGAAGTGGGGTAACTCTTGGCCAAGGTGGTATATAAATGGAAGATACCTAACCTCCGACGGTGGTAGTCGACCCACACCACTGCCTGACCCGCCGAATTTAGCCTGGTATAGGAATAAATCATTGCTATTTGTAATAGCAGCGACAAAAATAATAATACAAAGAACGGAGAAGGATTTAGGTTAAGCATGGAGATGAAGGAAAGTCTAGGCCCAACCCAAGGTAATGTGAATTTTTTGGCCCAATTCTCGGCCCACCCGAAGACAATTATAATTTTGTGTTCCTTTTAAGTAGGGATTGACTATATCAGTCACCAACACTGTTTAGGTTGAATGGGCCTAAAAATATAGGGTGTGACCCATTTTGGTTCATCATGGATTAGATTTTCCAGGTTTGTGAGCACATAAACCAACCTGTCTGCACATTCCCCAACTTCAAGGTCTTGATTACTTTGTTGTACGATGTGGGCCACCACAGAAGGAGTCTCAAGTTTTATCACAAGAATCTTTATGACTTGAGCCAAGATTTGGGCATGCACTACACGTCCCAATTGTTCAATGGAAGGAGCGGTGCTTTCGGAGGTGATCAAATATGAAATAAGTGGTGGCACTGAAGCTACAAGGAGAGACCTATGGAACAAATCTATAATTTCACAATGGTCTAGGCTGAAAGCAAGTGGAAGTGATCTCTGTGACCTCATGATTACCACATGGATTAGCACACAGGCTAATGAGTCAGTTGAAGGCGTATGTGGAAGCAACACATGCAACCTCGTCAACTACACAACCAAGGTATATCAGTTTTTTTCTAACTCTTTGCAAGATATATGTTACGCTAAGAAGATCGAGTAGGGACAGAAAGCACTCATCTAGATTAACTAGCTTTGTTGCTTGAAGAAGTCATATAAATGTATCAATATTATTGCATGTAGTCAAGAAGAGGTTAAACGGTTGGTCCACACGTGTATAGTGTTGCATGTATTCATGAGGTGTTGAGTTAGTTAGTTTACACGTGGGAAGCTAGGTGGCAAAGAGTTAGTTGAGAATTGTATATAATACTGTGTAATCAGATTGAAAGGCATTGAATAAAATTTCGATACAAATTGTCTGTTCTTTCGCTCCTTTCTGTTATGTTATGTTCTTCCTTAGGTTCCTGGAACTTAACATTGGTGCTTTCATTCCTTTTTTCATGTTCTTGACACAATGACGAGGGTTCAAGAACTATCGGAGGAGTTGCACTCCTTTCAGCAACGGGTGGACACAAATTTTGAAGAACTTCGTATGCAAGCTATGAGACAAGCCGCTGAGACCAGGAATCAGATTTCATTGTTGGTGAATCAAATGCAGTAATTACAGGAAACTGTCATCGCTAGTACTTCTTCTACTTCTCACAATTCGCATAGACCAGAAGCTATGGATCATCGTTCATTACTTAAAGGCGTTCGCATGGAGATACCAGTATTCAATGGTCATGATCCTAATAATTGGATCTTTAAAGCTGAGCTTTTCTTTACTCTTCAAATGATTCCAGAAGAAACAAAGGTGGCATTGGCTGGGTTGAAGATGGAAGGCATGGTTGCTTCGTGGTTTCAATGGACCTTCAATACAGGTAAAGCTCGTGCTTGGTGTGATTTTGCTTCTGCACTTCGTCAATGATTTGGTGTGTTGGGGTTTACAAATTTAAAAAGAGCTTTATCCAAATTGACCCAATCCTCATCTCTTCGTTTTTATATTCAATAATTTGAGGCATTGGTTAATTAAATTCCAGATTTAGATGATAACCTTTTGATGGATTTTTTTGTTTCGGGTCTTCAATCCGAGCTTCGAAGTGCCGTACAATTGAGGGAACCGATATCCTTGCATCAGGCCATTCAACTTTCCATGGCTTATGATGATCACTTTGGTGATTTAAAGAATTCATTTCAAGGTGCTTCCAAGAATTTTTTTCCAAAACTAGTTCAGGTTACTGAGGTTAATTCGGTGACTCCAAACACGTCCACAATTCATACTGGTCCTCCACCAGCAATTTCAAATCCACAAAGGTTGGCTTTACCAGCTTCTAATCAGATGAAAAGGGTTTCCAATGCTGACTTACATAAGAGGAGAGAGTTGGGCCTCTATTACACTTGTGATGAAAAATAGTATTCAAAATATATATGTAAAAATAAACTGATGTTATTGGTGGGAGAAGAGGATGAATTACATGAAGATCTAGAAGATGAACAGATAGTGTGGCAAGTTGAAAACTCAGTGGGAGAATCAAAAGATGCATCACTACATACCTTGAGAGACAAAAATCATTATCGTGCCTTAGTGTTCACTTCTGCTTTGGAAAGTACAAATTTTTCTATTCTAGTTGATTCTGGCAGCACTCACAACTTCATTCAGAAATAACTAGCCATTAAAATTTCCTTGCCCATGTCACATTCACACATAATTCATGTGTTTCTGGGTAATGGTGGTGTCATGTATTCTGAAAGGAAGTGTCTAAAGATACCATTGTTGATTCAGGGTAATGTGTTTGTATGTGACCTTTGGGTGTTGGATTTAGCTGATATTGACATTATATTGGGCATGCCTTGGCTGGAACGTTTAGGAAAGGTCACTCATGATTATATAAGGAAATCAATGGAGTTTGTTTGGGAAGGTAACTCAATTTCTTTGCAGGGCCATAATGATGTTTCTGTTACTGATAACATGAATGTATTACTCACAAATGAGTGGGCATTATGTAATTCCTTGCATGTAGAAAATGATTCACAATTGCAAGTCATAATCATACCTGAGTTGATAGAGTTGAAAACAGAAATTCATCCACTTTTGTGGTCCATTTTACTAAAGTTTCAGAAGTTGTTTTCTTTACCTAGTGGATTACCTCCATTCAGAGGACTGGATCATTCAATCCATTTGCAGGAAGGAACCAAACCTATTAATGTTAGACCTTATCGTTATGTTCATAGCCAAAAATCTGAAGTTGAGAGACAGGTTTCAGAATTATTGGCAGCTAGTTTCATCCAACACTCACATAATCCCTTCTCCTTTCCAGTTCTGCTAGTTAGAAAGCAAGACAAGTCATGGAGACTTTGCATTGATTACAGGGCTCTTAATGCTGTTACAATTAAGGACAATTTTCCTATTCCAACTATTGATGAGTTGTTGGACGAATTAGGGGGCTCAACCATTTTTACAAAGTTGGATTTAAGAGCAAGATATCATCAAATCAGATTTCTACAGCTGATGCTTACAAGACTGCCTTTAGAACACATGAGGGCCATTATGAATTCTTGGTCATGCCATTTGGCACGACAAATGCCCCTGCAACATTCTAAGATGTCATGAATCACCTGTTCAAGCCTTATTTGAGGAGATTTATTATAGTCTTGTTCGATGACATCTTGGTTTTTAGCAAAAATATTGAAGAACATGCTCAGCATTTGGAATTGACTCTCACATCCTTACAGTAATATGAGTTTTTTTGTTAAGCTCAAATGGCCTACTCCAAAAAATATTAAACAGTTAAGGGATTTCCTTGGACTTACTGGTTACTATAGAAGATTTGTTAAAGGATGTGCTTCCTTAACTCTTCAATTAACCAACTTATTGAAGGGATCAGCTGTTTTTACTTGGCCTACAACAGCTGAAGAAGCCTTCTTGGAACTGAAGAAGGCTATGTCTCAGACACTAGTGTTGAGGTTACCCAATTTTGAGGAATTATTTGTGTTGGATACTGATGCTTCGAATCATGAAGTAGGGACTGTGTTGCTTCAGGGTGAGCACCCGATATCTTACTTCAGCAAAAAGCCAGGTCCTAGACTAGTAAGTGCTTCTACTTATATCAGGGAGTTATATGCTATAACTACAACTATTAAACGTTGGCGCCAATATTTGTTGGGTGCCAAATTCATAATCAGAACTAATCATAGAAGTATCAAGGAACTCCTTACTCAAACTATCCATACAGCTGAGCAACAAAAGTATTTTTACACATTGATGGGTTATTCCTTTCACATTGAATATAAACTGGTCATGCAAACACAGTAGCTGATGCATTATCTCGTGTATTTGATGAGGATGGTGCCTTGCAAGTATCCATTTCTGAACCTGAATTTGACCTTCTGTCTGAAATTAAAAATCAGAATTTGATTGATCTTCAATTATTACAGATTCATCAAAAGTCAAAGGATCAGCCAAATAGTGATCCTGATATGATGATTCGTGAGGGGGTGCTTCTACACAAAGGTAAATACCTCCTTAGTTCTTCTTCATCATTGATTCCTGTATTAATAAAAGAAGCTCACTCTTCATTGACTGGAGGGCATGCTGGTGTATTAAGGACTTATTTGAGATTGACAACTACATTCCATTGGTCATCTACGAGGAAAGATGTTATACAATTTGTTCAGAATTGTCATGTCTGTCAACAAGTGAAATATGAAACATCTAAAGTTGCAGGGTTGTTGCAGCCACTGCCAATTCCGGAAGGGATTTTTGAGGAGCTTTCCATGGATTTTATATCTGGCTTACCTCCTTCGAAAGGTTTCACTACTGTCTTAGTTGTTGTAGATAGATTGTCTAAATTTGCTTATTTTGGTTCCTTACATAATTCTTATACAGCAATTACAGTTGCAACATTTTTTTGTGAATTGGTAGTACGAGTTCATGGTTTTCCTCGATCAATATTGACAGACAGAGATCGTATCTTCTTAAGCGAGTTTTGGAGCCATTTATTCAAGTTAAGTGGTACTACACTAAGGACTACTTCTTCGTACCATCCACAATTTGATGGTCAAACATAAGTGACCAACAGACACCTTGAACAGTATTTGCGTTCGTTTTGTTATGAACAACTAGGGGTGGCAATACGGGTCAACCCGACACGACATGCGTTCGACATGTACACTACTCGACACAACCCGTACACGACACGTTTTATAAATGGGTCAAAAAATACGAACCCGGACACGGCCCGTTGCGGGTCACGGGTCGACACGACATGACCCGCAAAATTTGAAATAAAAAAAAAGTGAGATTTTTTGAAAAATAAAAATTTAAAACAAAAAAACTAGCTTCTGTTTTTTGAGAAAATTACAAAAATAAATGAATAAAAGTAATAATGTATAAATAATAATGACTATATATATCAATATATAAGTGAATAAAAATAATATAACCTTGTACGGGTTGACACGCGAACCCGCGGGTTGACCCCGAAAAAAATGTATCACATTTATACAACCCGTACACGACCCGCTCCTACCCGTGTGTTGACACAACACGTGTTTTGACGGGTCAGGTCACGGGTCAACCCGCGGGCCAATACTTGTATTGCCACCCCTATGAACAACCGCGTTCTTGGTGCAATTTTTTATGTTAGGCACAATACCACTACAATTCAGCCATTCACTCAGCTATTGGCATGTCTCCTTATCAAGTAATCTTTGGGAAGCCTCCAATCATGATACCTTTTTATCCAAGAGGACTGATTAAATTGGAGGCAACTGATACAATGTTGCAGCAAAGAAATAAAGTTTTAGCACGACTTAAGGTCCATTTACAGATGGCTCAGAATGTATGAAGGTTCAATTTGATAAACATCACAAGGAGCGTTCATTCAATGTGGGAGATAGAGTTTGGGCCCGTTTACAACCGTATAGACAAGTAACAGTTGAAAGAAAAGCCAATCACAAACTTGCTAAATGATTTTTTGGTCCCTTTGAAGTTCTTCGAAGGTTAAGGACTACTGCTTATGAATTGAAGCTGCCTCCAGGAAGTCAAATTCACCCATTGTTCCATGTTTCACAACTGAAACCTTGTATAGGTTCTATGCCAATTGTACCGAATCCACTGCCTCCCTCAGCGGTTGATAACAGACCCGTACAGGTTCCAGTAGCCATCCTAGGCACACGCCATTCTTCTTGCCAAAGACAACAAATGCGTGAGTTTTTGGTTCAATGGTCTAACACGGTTCCTGAAGATGCTTCATGGGAGAAAGAGCAAGAATTACGTCACTGTTATCCATCTCTCAACCTTGAGGACAAGGTTATTGTTGAAGGAGAGGGAAATGTTATGTTAAGAAGATCGAGTAGGGACAGAAGGCACTCATCTAGATTAACTGACTTTGTTGCTTGAAAAAGTCATATAAATGTATCAGTATTAGTGTTATTAGATAAACGTTAAAATGTCCATTTTTATTTAATGTCCGTTTTGAATTAATGGGTTTAGAAGTTTCATGTTTAGGTTTGAATGAGTGTCCATTTTTTAGCAGTTTTGTTCCGTTTCTGTTTTATGGCTTTTAATAGTTTTTAAGTTACTTTTAGCAAGTTACAACATATAAGAAGATGTAATCATTATGAACAAAAGTGTGAAAGTAAGTAAGTTTTATAGAAAAAACTTTCATAGATACTTCTGTGTGGTTGTCTCTTGCATCTGTGTGGATATTCAATTCTAACAAATTTGTATCAGAGCTATGGAGAGTGTGAGTAATATGGCATTGCCTAAATTGGCAAAAGGGAATTACGAGAATTGGAGTATCCAGATGAAGGCTCTTCTCGGTTCTCAGGAAGCTTGGGAGATCGTCCAGGAAGGCTTTGCAGAACCGGCAACTACCGCAGGGTATACGGCGGCTCAAACCAGAGTGTTGAAAGAGACACGTGCAAAGGACAAGGCGGCATTGTACATGCTCTTCCGAGCAGTAGACGAGTCCGGCTTTGAAAGGATAGCGAATGCAGAGACTTCAAAAGAAGCGTGGGACATTTTGGCAAATGTCTACAAAGGAGCTGACCGTGTTAAGCAAGTCCGACTTCAAACCCTTCGCGGTGAGTGGAAGAAATGAAGATGAAGGAGACAGAAGGTGTGTCCGACTTCATCACGCGTGTTCAAACTGTGGTGAACCAGTTAAACAGGAATGGAGAAGCGCTGCCCGATGCAAGAGTGGTGGAAAAGATCTTGAGGTCTTTAACCGACAATTTCAAGAATGTCGTATGTGCCACAGAAGAATCAAAGGATCTAGCAACGCTCACTGTTGAAGAGCTCGCTGGTTCCCTTGAGGCATATGAACAACGTAAGAAGAAGAAGAAGAAGGAGAAGACACTTGAGCAAGCGCTTCAAACCAATGCGTCAATCAAGGACGAGAAAGCCCTCTATTCTCAAAACTTCCGAGGTAGAGGTCGTGGCCCTGGGGGACGTGGAAATGGCCGTGGTGGTAGAGGTCGTGGTCAAGAAGGTCAGAATGAGGAGAAAGAACAGTCAAGCCAACAGAACTGGCGTGGAAGAGGCGGTCAGTCGTATTACTCCAACATTGAGTGCTACAAGTGTGGCAAGTATGGTCACTATGCAAAATACTGCTACTCGGATAAATGTTACAGTTGTGGTAAGATCAGACATTTCGCAAGAGATTGTCGAGATGAAAAAGAGGTGGAAGAGACAACCAACCTAACCACAGAAGATGAGGCGAAAGAAGGTATTCTCATTATGGCACACAATGAAGGCAACACCGACAATGACATGGTGTGGTACCTCAACACGGGTGCAAGTAACCATATGTGCGGGCATGAGCACTTATTCAAAGAGATGCGAAAGGTGGAAACTGGACATGTGTCATTTGGAGATGCGTCGAAGGTTGAGGTCAAAGGTAAAGGTACGATTTGTTTCTTACAAAAGGATGGCTTAGTTGGGTCAATCCGAGATGTATATTACGTACCAGACCTCAAGAGCAACATTTTGAGTATAGAGCAAGACCGGATTTTACACTTGAAAGATAAGGAAGGGCGTTTGGTTGCTCGAGTTGAAATGGGGAGAAATCGCATGTATAAGCTGAATTTGAGAAGCATGCAAGAAAAATGTTTGCAGGTAGACATAGAAGACAAGGCGTCGCTGTGTTGGCAGGTAGACGTAGAAGACAAGGCGTCGCTGTGGCAAACTTCCATGGACGAGGAGATTAAAGCAATTGACCGCAGCAACACAAGGGAGTTAGCGGAATTGCTGAAAGGAAGTCAGCCCATTGGTGTGAAGTGGGTGTTCAAGAGAAAGATGAATGCTCAAGGTGAGATAGAACGGTACAAGGCGCGACTTGTTGTTAAAGTATACAAGCAAAAAGCGGGAAGTCTTGATGTTTCAACTCCGATGAAAACTGGTGCAAAACTCTCGAAAGGAGAACGAGTCGATGCAAGGAAATGTGGAGTTATTACATGTGGCAAGTCAAGACCAAGTGAGAGATATTTTCACAAAACCACTACCGACGTTATTGCTGGAAAATTGCAAAAGAATGATTGGCATGAAAGATGGAAGAAGCATTTAAGTTTATGGAGGAGTGTTATTAGATAAACGTTAAAATGTCCGTTTTGAATTAATGGGTTTAGAAGTTTCATGTTTAGGTTTGAATGAGTGTCCATTTTTTAGAAGTTTTGTTTCGTTTCTGTTTTATGGCTTTTAATTGTTTTTAAGTTACTTTTAACAAGTTATAGCATATAAGAAGATGTAATCGTTATGAACAAAAGTGTGAAAGTAAGCAAGTTTTATAGAAAAAGCTTTCATAGATACTTCTGTGTGGTTGGCTCTTGTATCTGTGTGGATATTCAATTCTAACAATTAGTGCATGTAGTTAAGAAGTGGTTAAACGGTTGGTCCACACGTGTATAGTGTTGCATGTATTCATGAGGTGTTGAGTTAGTTAGTTTACACGTGGGAAGCTAGGTGGCAAGGAGTTAGTTGAGAATTGTATATAATACTATGTAATCAGATTGAAAGGCATTGAATAAAATTTCGATACAAATTCTCTGTTCTTCCTTAGGTTCCTGGAACCTAACAATATGCTTAATGGAGAGGAATCTTTGCGTATGGATTAGTTCGAAACAAAACAGAATTAACACATGGAATCCTTTCGTTCAGAATGAGTAATTCATTGATTGATATTGGTCCTTTGAAGGGTCCCATACATAGGCTAGAAATAGATGCTGAAGTAATTGTTACAGTATTTGCAATTGTCAAATTTTGTAACCATGAATCGATGTACTGTTTGGGTCATGGAAATAATCGTTCTCTGTATTCTTCTACCATTAATGTCCCCAGAGCTGTTCACTGATGTTAAAACTTGGACAGTTTATCATAAGAACCCACAATCTCATCATGTTGATTCCTCTATGTTGGCTAAAGATGACAACAAGTATCATATTTATCTTATGACAACTTGGGAGGCTCATACTATGAGACCGAGAACAAATGATCCTGTGATTGGGGTTGCTGAAAGTGTTGACTACTATGTCTAGGGAAAAACAATCACTGATGTTCTAAGAAAGGGTGGTCACTAGTAGTGTGGTCATTTCAAGAATCCTCCCAGAATTTTCTCCAAGTTGCAAAATGTGATGAGTCAATGGAAGGATAAATTGGTTAGAGTGGTCACGTGAACAAATAGGTGGAGGAGGAGGAGTTGCTCTAGAATTATCATTGTTATTTTCTCTTCTTTCGAGACTGTTATAGTTAGTAACAATACTATAACATGTATCAGAACTGATGTAGATTCTTATTGATAGGAACATTGGGAGAACCTCATCCCAAAAGCTAGCTCAAGAGATAGGAGAGCGCAAAGTCCATATAAACTCCACATTAGACACCCATATAATCAATGTGGGACTCAAGTCTCGTACCTTGCAATTGGATCGTAACATTCCACCACGCTCCACAGCCCAAGCACCCATGCAAGTTGGTTTTGCGAGTCTTTTTACTAGCCCTGGACGAACACTGCAATGCCAGCGTCATCAGGTTGTGCCGCTCGATTGCAAACGACAGACATAGCGGAAGGGATTTGATACCAATTGATAGGACCTTTGCTCAATACATAGAAATAGAAGACAAAAGAGACTTGTATTAATACAAACTTCAACAATACACTAGTTCTGATACAGATTACAGTACTATAACAGGAATGGCAGAGACAATTAACAATAATGAAAGAAGAGAAAATAACATTGATAGTTCTAAAGCAATTCGAGAGGCTCTAGTCTCTCCCAAATCACATAAGAGGTGCCCAAAAATCCCACGTCTAAAGATGATCCTCTCCCTTGCTCCTCCACCTATTCGTAACAGACTTGTAACAACCCCTTGCTATCTATGTGACCACCCAGTTGCTGTCATTGTTATCCACGTGACCACTCTAACCAATTTATCCTTGCTGACTCATCAGATTTTATTATTAGGGATAGTAACAGAAGGTAAAACCGTAAAATAAAATCGCACTGAAAAGCATAAGCAGGAAAACTTGAATAAGTAAAAACACACACACACACACAAAAAGTGAATCGATTGAACTCGATGTTGGTACCTAGTCATGTCCTAGGGCCGATAAATGTTCCAAAAGCTTAATTCATGTCAAGAATCAGGGTCTGTCTCACTGTAAACTTAATGTTGACTGTTGCACGGTTCTGTGAGCATATATAAGAAAATGATACCAAGATTTCATGTTTAAGGCAGAGACTGTGGAGTGGCAGTCCTCTGCAAAAACAGAGAGCTTGATCTCTGTCTTTCCCTCTCTTAAAATCAAAGAAAGAAAGTGATAATGAATGGAGGGGAGAATACCAAACAAAAAATAAAAAAAATCAAATGAAGAGTTCTTGCACTGCGTGGAGAAATAAATAAACTTGAATGAGGAGAAAGGATGCGTACTTTTTATTTAATACTTTATTTATTAAGTATTTGGATGATATTTTGAAAAAAGAATATTTTGTGTGCTAAACCTGAATAGAAGTTTCTCATGTTGCATGAAAAAACCAACTCTTAATACACACACCATAAAAAGGTGTACCAATTTTTTTTTTTTAAATAGATAAATCTCACACTTGATATATTTATGACATAATATTAGAATTTTCCTACAACATAAGATTCATTTTTCACATAAGATTACAAAATGTCTCTATAATATGTTAGAAAAAGGCGACTAAAGTAAGCCAAAAGTTACATATAGCCATAGACGTTATGTTGTTTCCTCCAGAAAAATTGTGTGGCAATTTAATAATATTAATGGACTCGAGGAATTGTGATGGCAACTTAACTTATAATTTGATTGCCTGCCAACATCCTCTATTACTAAGATTCTAATTGGATCAAACTTAATCAAAACCATAACACTCGCCGATGGACTTAAAAAGTTAACACTCGTTGATCAAACTATGATTATATTGATAAAAAATTGACAACAAATGAAACCACATACCCCATATGCATGGAACTATGAACTAAAACGTTAACCATGCAAACACAAACTGTGAACACTCATATAAACACACTCAACTAGCAGCAGTAGTACACAATATACAACGCATCCGAGGACCATCCAAGTTGGTTTCTTCATCATCATCGTTATCATCATCCTCGTAACCATTGTACTCATCATAAGTTTCTGCCTCTTGGGAAGTAGCTTCAGTCTCTTTCTTGTTACTACTAGTGTAGGACGAATCCATGAGACAAGTTGAGTGATAACCATGACAGCAAAAGAAAACAACGACTGATACGTCCAGTATAGAAAATGGGTCAAAACATATACAACATCTTCCACCTCCCCAGGTCTTTGACTTCACCTCCATGGTTCTCAGACTTAGCGATTTCTCAAACACCTGAGAAGCACGAGTATCACTCCTTTTAGCTCGTGGCTCATCTTCTTCATTACCTAAACAAATTCCATGTCTTGCCTCTTTGTAATACTTAATTAAAAGATTGACACAGTCCGCCTATTTCAATGACAGCAAATCAGGGAGATGTTTTATTTATCAAATTAAAAAGATTCAAGATTTTTTCCTTCTATTAAGGAAGAATGAGAGGGAGGGGGGAAGATTAAAGCACCTTAAGGATATCATTGCACCCATGTCTGAGTGATGTTTCAGTCCTGTAATCAGTGATAATTTTAACCAGCCGATCCCTTAGCCTATAGAAAACCCGTTAGAGAAATTAGAGTTAGTGAAGAGCAAAATGCTACTCAATATATCTGGGAACTGGAAGCCAGAATGATCTAAGCAATCAGCTAAAATAAAAACCATGTGAACAACATGCAGAGATATAACCAGAAATAGTGAGAAAGGCATTTCCGACGTAATGGGATTGACCACCCAAATACTAGTACTTTTTGTGCATAAAATCTATGACTCAGTATAATGTAAGTTCTGTTAGATCACATTTATCACTTACCGAGGTATTTCCAGCCCGTTAGGAACCTTATTTACAATGTAGAGGGGATCAAGATTTCCAACTGTGTGCTCCAGTAGGATGCCCACCTGTTAATTACAAGAATAAAGCTAAGAACAGGTACACAAAATAAGCAAATACTGGGACTTTTTTTTATTTTATTTTTTATTTTACCAGTTTCTAAAACAGAGTTGTAAAATTTATATCATTAAAAACAAACTTTTGAATAGTGCATTTGGTAACAACTTTCGAATAAAAACAATAAAAATAAATATGTATAGAAATTTTTTTCTCTCATTTATCTTTTTTTTTTTTTAAAAAAAAAAATTGACTCATTGTAGTGACTTAGGAGAGGATTTGAGGTAATCCTGTGTAATCAGCCACTCAGGTAGGTATTCATACTATATAGAGCATTAAGAACAAGAGGAGCGAATCAACACATGTATAATGAGTAATAACTAATACCACTTATTATACATGTGCTGCAAAACATTTATGTCTAACACGTATAATGATTTCACATCCATCCACCCTGTCAAAAAGACATGGAACACCCAAAAATCTTTCGCTGTACATGCAGAATGGGATCATATCTAAGCATGGGCACACTTCATCTGGCAGCACCTTCAAAATGAAAGGAGAGGAGTTTCTTCAAAAAACCAGGCTATCCCACTTAAGAGATCTATAACAATCTAGCTCATTTCATTGGACTGCAGAAAAAGCAGTATGGTGAAAAGATGAGGGGGAAGGCAAGAGATGATACGGTGTTTTGTTTCACTGCCATGTCATTGACAATGACGTACACTAGATCCATGAAACACAGAAAATAGAGAAGGAAGGGAGAAATAATGAGGAAAGAGAGCAGTATGGCTTTCATGTGTTGTCAGTGCTGCTGCAACAGCAAGCAACCCTTGAGATGACAAAGATGGCAGAGGCGATGGAAATTGGAAAGATGAGTGGGCTGGTGATGAAAATTGGAATATGTGGCCCAAAGAAACACTGGAAACAGGGAGAAACAAAGGAAAGAGATGAGACTGTTCAAAAAGACTGACATTTTAACAAAATATTCCACATCTTTAGAAAACAGACAAGTCAGAAAACATATAAATGATGTGCTAGTTTTTAGTTATTAAATAGCTGTTTCTAGTATAAAAAATGGAATAAAATGTTAAATACCAACTCCCAAACAGGTATTTTTTAAGAAAAACAAAATGTTTTTTCTCAAAGCAGGTAATTAAACAGGCCCGTATCCTAAAATATACAAATATAGTTATCATGATATACCATTTCCGGTTTGTGAAGGCATTGCTTGATTAGTTCTTCCCAAAGTTCATCATCATGCTGCATGGTGACAAACTCTACAGCCTGTGCAAAATTATGACCACTTCAAACTTCATAAAATCTCCGAAGTTCTGATTCAAGATTAATATTGGTTGAAACCAAAAATCACTTCAATTGAAAAGACAAAATACCTCCACTATGTCCCCTAATTTATTTATTATAACAGCTAGGGCTTGTTTCGCGTTTCCCATCCTTCCTAAGATGAAGACTTGCTCCCTCATTAGGTCTCTTTTAATGCAAATTTCATAAGCCTGAAAAACAACTTTGAGAATTTGATTCACAAGCATGCATACGTATAATGTCAAAGTTAGTCATTAGTTCATCACCTTCTCAAGGGTATAATGTTGACTGCTACGAAGAAAAGGTAGCAGCATCTTTGGATCATAGTCCGCATAGAGTTCTACCTATGCACATCAGACAAAAAAAACATTATATGAAATGCCAGAAAAGAAACATTTAATCACATGCAGCACATACAAATCATCATTATTCCTGTTTAGCTGCAGAAGAAAGATACTGTAACAATCTGGTACAAATTTAAGCAAATGGGAGAAGTCAAGAGACAGAGAATTTATATGGTATTAAAATTAAAAGTCTGCAATGATGCAGCTGGACCACTACAAAGAAATGCATCACAAAAGCTGAGCCATGGCAGAGACTATCTAAAGATTGAAAACACAAATTTGCAGCAATTGCTAACAATTTCAAATTAGAAAAACCAGACTGAATCAGAATAGACCAGAATTGCCCAAAGAGTCTAGAGCCAAAAAAATTAGAGATGCATATGCTGATTCAGTCACACATATGATTTTCAATGTGAGATAGGACAGTAGCATAACCCATGTTCACTTAGAGCAGCAAAACAATGTGTCCTAAAAAGCCAAAAACCTGTGGTTAAATACTCAACCACATAGGACCAAAATCAAGCCGTCAGAAAATTTCCTATATCCATGGTTGCATGTGAATAAATGTATAGGTACTGGATTTCTGGTAGCACAGGATAGGATAAGGTGACTAGAAGTTATCAATTCAAGTTTGGTATACCAAAGGTAGAGTCTTTTAGCTATGACATCTCAGCTAGGTTTTTTCAAATCATGCATGTTCTTTCCCCTAATAGCTTAAGTTTTTAGGAGACTTGGTTCTTAACATGATATCAAACCAAGTGGTCATGAATTTGATCCTTGCTACCCCCATTCCCCAAATAATCTAATACGACAACAAAAGCCTTTTTTCCACTAGGTGGGATCATTTACATGGATCAATTGTCAGACATTGTGTTCTGTTAACAACCTAGCATTAACACAATCACATTGTCTATTCATGTTATAAAGATTTGACAAAATTTTACGTTGGCTTTCGACTGCCTAACACAACCCTCCTCTTTTATTCAAACTTGGGGCTGGCTATGTAATGATTTTCAACAGGCACGACATAGGCAAAGTTTTCCCAATAAAATGTTAAGATTTTCCGAATAATATAACAAACGTTAAATTTCAACAGGCACGGTGTAAAGATTCTCCAAATAATTTAATAAAATGTTAAATTTCAACACATGGTACAAGTGTTCCTATGTATTGTGTATGCTTTAAGCCCGAAGGGCTTTTATATGAGGGGATGTGTAGACTGTAGAGATATAATACTATTCTAATACTTTCACCTAATAGTTTAAGCTTCTGACAGAGTTGGTTCTTGACAAGACATTTGATAAATTTCAGCACAAACACACACACATTTCAAGATCAGCACAGGATATCGTTTGTCTTATCCAACCAAAATCCAGAGTGCCAAATGAAGCCTGTAAAAATTATAAATTCCTACAAGGGATGAGGCTATTAATAGAATAGATGGAAGTTGAAACTATCAAAAAGGATGCAAAGTAAAGGCTTTTATTCAAAATATTTCAAGCATTTCATGTAGTTTTGTCTTGGACCATAATCAAACCAGAGTTGTCACTTACCGAAGATTGTTACTTTATTTTGTATAAGAAAAACAATGCAGTAATGTCTTTTGAGTGCAACTAAAAAATGACACACACATCGCTTTCATCAATTGTAAATATCAGATTCCAAAATAGAGGAAGCTTGCAAAGTTTAAATGAAAGAAACAAAACCAACCTGCATATCATGAAAGTCTTTCCCAGCATGTGGATTTACTTCAAATAATGAATGGAGATATAGATGTAAAAAATATCTGCGGTCACACTTTTCATCAGCATTTAGAAATTGCTTCACAACTTCAGGTGGAGTTATTAACTCCCTATTCTGGATTAGCAGAGGAACCGCACGCTTGCAATTTAGCATCATCAGTTGGACAACCTAATAGGCATTGATTATTCAAATAAGAGTCCAGTGATCATATAAAGAAATGAAAACAAAATACAAAAAAAAATAAAAAAAATGAAAACAAGTTTCTCCTCTATAAACAAGTCTAAGAATGTTCAAATATTATTCAACCAATTCTGCAAATCTGGTATGGAACTTTGTTGGTTCATCCACTTTGCAATATGCATTCAATATATAAGAGATATGGCAAACATTGACAACCAGATCCCAATATACTACACTGAAGCTTGTAAAGAAACCACTTCAGGTGCTTTAAACTGAATCCCAACAAAAATATTAACTACAAATTTGCACATCAGGTAAAACCGCAAAGCTATACAGAAAACATGGAATTTCAAGATTAATTTAACTTCTACAAATTATACCTTTTCACGAATTGCATCATGTAAGTTATGTTTATCAATGAAATCAAATACTTCGGGCTTCATAAGCTGAAATTTTCAACAAAAAGGGAAAGAAAAAGGAAGTGAATTAACAGTCAAAACAAAATAGACAATAGACTCTAGATATAAAGCATATGTATGACATTCATTTAACGTAATTGCTGCCTGAACGCAAGAAAAATTAACTAGACCACCTACATCAGCATACAATGAGAAGGATTTCTCATATTGCCCGTCGATTACATACAACTCCGCTAATGCCTGACACAATAAGAACATGTTAATGTAAACAGATGGTTAACAGATTCAAAATGCAAATATAATTAATCAGACTAACCTCCTTGAGCGAATCGGTCATGGACGAAGTATTAAGCTGAGGTTCAATGGCTGAGATAACAGGTAAAGAAGAATAAATTACTGGTGGCCAGGACTTTACAGTGGATAAGAGATCCTTATGAAAAGATGGATTCGTAGCCAACGCAACAAGAGCAACCTGTAGAACCAAAGGCAGAATAAAATAGATTTTATCCCAAGTCAGTCATTATAGACACCATTAAAAGTGAAAACACATTAATTGTGACAGACACCACTTTATTTTAGCTAACCTCATAAGCAGTATCACGTAGTCTGGGGTTTTCTGTAGGCATGTAAGGAACCAAAACAGGTAGTTGACGAAGGTGTGCAAAGTGGAAAACCCATCTGTTGAAAGCAGTTCATTTAACACTCAATAGCAAAACAAGAACTCTATAACAGAGTAATAAAAAATGGCATGTGTCACCTCTCCCATGCTGAAGCTGACCCTCGAAGCAACTTGGGACACAAAGAAGCTGCTTCACCATATTTTCTTTCCACAATCAGATGATCAAGGTACCTAGATCCCACCTGCAAAGATAGTGGGAAATGAAAAACTTAAACCTCCTTACGCAAAATGGACAAATTCACCTATAAAGTAACAATATATAGATACAGACACAGTACATGATATACCGTGTATTTTTTATATAAGTAACATGATATACAGTGTATTATTTATATAAGAAGTAACATTAAAGAGGAGAGAAGAAAGTACAATAAGGGAAAGGATAAGTTATCCTCAAGAATTTGAAAAAAAAGTAAAAAAATAAATAAACATAATATATAGATGGTATAGTACAATATTAAGATTATATCTGAATATAGTTTAGAGTATCCTAGAGGATTTCTTAAGAATAGTTTCACTTTCCTTATATTTCATGATTCGTTGTTGAGAATGGTATGGGGGAGCCCAAAACCTTTTGCAAAGGTTCTTTCACCAATGGGCCAAATGGCAAACCCCAATAAGTGGGCCAATACCACATCTCAACCCAAAACCTTAAGGCTATAGGTTTATGGGTCTTTCACAATTATATGGTCCTCACTTAGTTCAACTTCAAGTTTAACCGATGTGGGACTTCACTAATACTCACACTTGAATATTTCCAACATCCTCCTCTCAAGTGTGAGGCCCAACATCATGCTCCCCCCTATGGGCAACTTCTGCGGAAGTCTTTTCTCTTCAAATATTAGGGTCACACTAGCCTTTTGCGGAGGCTTCTTCAAGTGCATCACCATCTCTATATACTCAGCCCCAGCCAAACCTTTGGCTCTGATACCACTGTTGAGAATAGCCCAAATCCCTTTGCAAAGATTCTTTCACCAATGGGCCAAATGACAAACCATAATAAGTTGGCCAACACCACATCTGAACCCAAAACCTTAAGGCTATAGGTTTATGGGTCTTTCGCACTTACATGGTCCGTTTCCTTATTTTAGGAAAGAGGGCGAGCCTGGAGCAGTGGTAAAATTGTTCTTTTGTGACTGAAAAGTCACGGGTTTGAATCTGGGAAATAGTCTCTTTGTAAATTATCAAGGGTAAGGCTGCGTACAAGGATTGCCCTCACTCCATCCACGCTAGTCGGGATTTAACGATGAGTGATTTTTTTGGTTTCCTTATTTTAGGAATCCCCTGTTGAGTATAAATACGGATTAGTGCTTTGTCTTTTGTATCAATCACTTCATAACACATCAATATACAATATTATTCAATTTCTCTCCTTTTCTCCAAATATACTTAAATCCCTATAATTTCAACAATAATAATTACCAATAGCATCAAAATAGAATCTTCAGCAAACTAGAGAAGAAAGAGAACAGTCAATCATGTTTCAATACTGATCAAATCAATTTCTCATTTCTCTATAGATGTATGCAAAAGAATTAAAAAGTTTTTATATAACGTCACAATTCACTAAATAGGAAAATACCGTAGATCTCATTTCACTTTCCTTTAAGCTTGCATCTTGAATGTCCATATACAGTGTTATTGATAGCAAAATAAATGATTAGTGATGACAAAATAAAAAATTTCTTAAGAAACAAAATAGTTGAGCAGCCTTCACAAACATGCAATCAGCATTTACAAGTGCCTCTGTATGCATTCCCTTATTCCAATTATGTGCTACAAAATTTCCCTCTTTATCTGTATTTTTACACATTTAACACTAACAATCATAAGAAATTTAGAAAATAGATTGAATTAAGAACATAAATACCTCATCAAGCAGTTCACTCCGTCCCTGACCAGATTCAACCACAGCCAAAGCTTTTTCATGCCATCCATGTTGAAGAAGCCAAGCAATATGATCTTCAGTATCCCTGGTTATTAAAATGCATCCTCCTTTAATTTAATTTTTTTCAAATCTGTAGAAAAACTTATAGCATAAACATGGCATTTCAGAAATATTAAAAAAAATCAGCAAATTTTTTTAGCAACAAATCTAAGCTAAAGAACAGACTTCATTCATTTTGATTTGAATGTTCTAAATCCCTTGAGGGCACTGATGGATGGAGTAATTTGCTCATAAACAACTAAGCTGTGGCACAACAGCATATGTTGAAGGGGGCAAATTATTGAAAAAAAAGGTTTGATTTCCTATAACAAATGTTGAAGGATCTAACCCAGAGACAAGAGCATGGTGCATTTTCTGTAGGCACTACGAGGCATCAAAATTTTCTTGACTAAAATGACTAAAAAAGTATGTTGCTTTTATAATCATTCTATGATATGTGAAGCTGATGAACTGGAGAACAATGATCACCCAAATCAAACCACTGCATAGGACATTCTTCCATGCCTAGCAGTCAGCTGGCAAGTCAAGGGCACATCAGAATATACAAGCAAACATAAAATAAAATATCCATCATATTAGGTAGATATAACGAGATTTAAGACAATTTTTGCATAAGAAAGATAATTTCTTTTTCTTTTGAAGTACATATACCATCTTCTATTACAAAGTGAAGAAAAGGGAATGTCACACATTGATTATTCATTAAAAACAGGTTCAGCATCCTTCTTCCCCTCCCCCCTATTTTTTTGCAGTGATAATTCATACATAAACACTTTAAGAACTTAGAGCAATACAATAGAATAAAGAAATGAAATTAACCTTGGCTTTGCAATAACTACATCCTTTGGGGATACAATATAGTAAAGTGGTTCATCACCTGCAGCCCACTGACCACCAGCATAACTGCTACCTACATTTGAATGAAAAGTAACTATTATTATTCAGCGCCATTTCATGCACAAAATATACATGTTGGGAAACCACCTATTATTAAAGTGTATATTAGGAAGGAGCTCATAGGATCCTGGTTTCTCAGGGAGGGACTGGTTAATGGAACAGATTGCAAGAGAAGCCATCAGGGAAATTAAGATCCCGGTAAGGGAATATGGTTAATGTAACAGATTGCAGTGAGACAATCAATGGGAATTGGGAGGGAAAGTTTGACCTGTATGGATATAAAAATAAGATTGGAGAAGATAGCAGGGTAAGGAAAAAAGTGGAGAAGAGTAAGGGAGAGTGCAAGGTCTCTCAAATACCCTGTTACGTATTTTCTGTTTCAGTTCTTTGTCTTCCATTGTAAATCCACCACTAAGTTAATAATATCACATGGATGCCAGTATCCACAGAAGAATAATACAGTAGATTCACCATACCAGAGTGTGTTTTGATCCAGTTTCTATGAATACATCATAAACAACACTAACCAAATCTTAACCTGAGAAGGGAGCATGAGCAAGAGAATAGTCCTTTGCCTTGTAATGTTCAAATCCATGTACTGGTAGAGCATCTGTTGAAAGTTCATCATTATTCCATGTTACTATTCTTACTTCTGGTCTTTGTGCATTGCCCTGTTCAACATTATATTTACTCACTTTAAGAATAAAGTTCAAATTTAACGAAGAGGACTCTATGATACTACTTCGCTTCTCTTCCCTTTTATGATAGACAATATACATTTTGTTTTTGGCAAATACAATAAGGAGTTCATTGCTTCCATAATTTTTTTTTCAGCCATATCAAAATGCAATTAATGTTATGCAGTTAGAGTTAAATTTTCTCTAAATTCCACACAACCAATGCTAGTTAGGAATAGTATTAAAAAAAATTAAAATGATATATAACCTCAATCAGACATAACACGTTAAATAATGTGGTGTGTCAGTGAAACTGACTAATTAGTGGGAAGCAGTATTATGTGGCTTTGGTACTGTTGCTTATCTAACATCATGAAACAATCTATAAATTCCAATTGAGCCCAGTTCATTATTTGATCCTTCACACAAACACAAAAAAATAAAAATCAAATTTCCAAAATGTCCAAGTATCATGGACCAGGAAATGGCCACTTTAAATTAAAATTCTCCTAGGCCGATCCCTTTATTTAAGTAAACACAGAAGAATGAACCAAGAAAACAAGTTGTAGCCTTGTAGCTTAAAAAATAGGAGGGGAGAGAGAGAGAGAGAGAGAGAGAGAGAGGAATTTTCAGCGTAATAGGTGCAAGGTCAGCTGAGAAGTTAAAAGAATTTCATTTCATCATTCGCAAGAAATATAAATACCTGCCGTGAAGGAGCAGTGCTACTAAAATCCTTATCCCCATCTTCTTCTCCAGGAATATAAGCTAGAACAACCAAAGAATCACCAAAGGGAGCAATTCCTGAGATGAAATAGCTGGTTTGAAAAGATGCCACAATATCCACCTGGGTCATACCAGACAAAGGAACTTGCCTGTATGTCCCATTGGCTGCATTTTGGTGATTTGTCCTTATTGAAGCAATTTTGACCGATGTTCCCCAGCCAATAACCAAGAGGGTGTCACCCTATAAGTGATGGAAGGAGATTAAGTTCAGCAGTTTTATCAAGAGATGACATGACAACAAATGAAATAATGTCATTGCTGCCGTTCAGACTTTGGAGCAGGAGAACATGCCTTAGCAGTAGACACTGCTTGACAGAATGGCATAACCCAACAGCATGCCTTGCCTTTGTAGATATTTGACTAACCTGCCAAACCAGATGAGGAAGCAAAAGCTCAGGGCGTGGACTCCCTCGTGGTCTTTCTATAAATGTTATACGCTGGTCATTTGCGGTATCATAAACCTTCACTCCTGCATCATTAGCCCAAGCAACAAGACTTGCTCTCCATTTCACAGCATGTATCGAACCTTCGCCAGAGTGCAAAACCTTTTTGGGGTGGAGGAAAGGGTGTTTTTACAGTTAACAAACAAAAAGTACCATTGAGAATATATGTACTAAAAGTTACAACAATCTTACAAACCTGGTCACGATAGCCCAACCATTTCTTCGAATTTAAATATAAATGACCTGCTAAACCACCAGCAACAAATCTCCTAGACATTTTCCTTGCATAATCAGGGTCCAAAGCAATCGCCTTCACCGGGCGATGGTACTCAAATTTCATATTCTCATCAGAAAAAAGGCTGTTTATAACAACTGATCCGTCATCAGAACAGCTTCCAACATATTCACCATCTACGTCAAAGCTAAGGTCGTTGACAACAGAACCATGGGCGGAGAATTCTTTCACCTGTGACAAGGTGACTCAATCAAAAACAGATTTCTGAAAACAACACAAGCACACAAGTAATTCTCTATCACATGACAACAACTACCATCCATAACACAGCACACGACATCTCAAAGCTTACAGTGTCCACATAAACAAAACTATATCCATATAATTCTTGACATACACTACACAAGTGCTCACTCACACTAATTGTTTCCTTCCTCAAATTTGATCTAGCCAGCTCCAATTTGAGCAATAACAGTTAAAATTCACAGAAACTGATGAATTCTCCGCCATGAATTAAGCAACGAATCGACGTAACATTAACTAACCTGATTCCCGAGAAAATCGAGGATATGAACGGTACCGCCGTGGGTGCCGAGGGCGATCATGCGCTCCGCAACCGCGATACACGACGCTGCATCACTGGCTAGCAACGAAGGTATGCTACCTCCCATTCTCTGGTACTTGAGCCTTGGTTCCTCTTCGTCTTCCCCATCTTCTACTTCGTCATCTTCTTCCTCTTCCTCCTCGTCCTCCTCTTCTCTCTCATCGTCTCCTTCGACGCCGTTCTCAGACGGAATCGGAGCCATTCGGATCGTTATCCCTGGTGGTCTCGTTGTCAGAAGATTGATTAGTTAATTAAATGAAATGAAATGAAGGTGAAACAGATCTGTTTGGTTGCTGAGAAAATCTCTCTTTCTTTTTTATCTTTTTATTTTTCTCGTCTATTCTGTTTTTGTAAATTAAATTGTTCGAATCTTCTCAAGGGAATGGGAAGGGTTGGGCTTTGCCTTTATGGTTTAAAACTGTCCCTTGATAAAAGTAATTAATGGGGTAGACGACAAAAACAACAAGGTGTTAGGTGTACAGTTTGCACTTTTGCTCCGTTTTTACGTGTGCTTATCTCGCTATCTTTATCACGTGACGCACCCACGTTTGTGGCACTCCCCAATTTGTGAAGAGAGTGAGATGAATAAGCAACGAAGGCCCATTCTCTGGCTCTGTGGAGTGATCATAATTCATAACTACATTTCACATTGTCGTGGGCTTCCAGACAGGGAACCCAAAGTAAACGCAAGGGTTACCATTACCTGGGACCACCAGTGGCCCGAGTTTGACTGTAAGTTTATCAAAACAAGTTTATTCAAGCTATGAATATGAATGACAATTTCTCTGCACATCGGAGATTCCCGAGTAGATTGTTCCACTCGGGGCCTAGAATTTTAATAAATTTCACTTTCATCCATCTCCAGCCACTAACATTCTTTAGAAGTTGAAATTTCAAATCCCAAACGTTAAATCCCCAACCCAATACCGTTAGTAAAAACGATATACATTTTAAAACAATTAGAACAGTCAGATGTAAAATTTGATTTTCTTCATAAATAACTTACAAAGGAAATTTATATAGGGGAAGAATATATTTATCACCATAAAAAATTTTCATCCTTACAACCAGTGGCGGACCCATTAAATTATACGACGGGGGCGAAAATTTGTATTATTGTTGTACCGTTGGGATCTACAAGCCCAATATGTTCCCTTTAGGGATGAAGATCACTATATGGGTAGCACTGCTAGCATAGGTAAAGACCAAGCTAGGCAGCACTATCCCAAGTATGACTTATACTGTCTGATGAAATGGGGGGAATGTGTATGGTTTTGGGCTCATAAACTAACAGGGTAACAATACATAAGATGTTCCCCACTGGCCTTGAGGGAGGGTATTTATAAGGGGTGAGATATTTGCTTAGGGTGAGTTGTGGCAACAGTTGTGCAATCACTGCATCAGTGATGATAGTGTCTCATGCTACTTCTGCAAAGAAGGGGTTACCATTTATGGCGCCTGGGCGATTTCTTGCAAGTTAGTATCCCTAGGTGAGACATTTTGGTGTCTCACCTGGGGGGTGCAGTTGCCCAAGGGACAGGGAGGAAGGATGGTTGGTGCTGTCTTGCCAGTGGGGCTGACGTGGAAAGGGTAGGGTTTTTGGCCTAAGTCATTGGGTCTCCCAGATGTGGGTCATCCAGAACATGAGCCCCCAAGCTTGGTAGCAAGCAGAGCTTGGTGTTGAGGTAAATTGTCTTGGCGTCTTAGGGAAAGTTGGCGATCTGGCGGGCTGGCAGAATAGTGGGCCCCTCGGCGGCCTGGTGGAATGGACTGGCGTCTTAACCTTTGATGGAATGCCATGAGTCTTGGAGATTTTAGGGAAAGTTGGTGATCTGATGGCCATCCAGAATGGTGAGTCCCTTGGCGGCCTAGTGGAATGAACTGGCGTCTTAACCTTTGATGGAATGCCATGAGTCTTGGAGATTTTGGGGAAGGTGCCATGTGTTGCCTGAAGGGTAGGATAACGCTTCGGTTTTCAAAGGTGTGTCATGATGGGCTAAGTAATCATTTCCATTTATCATGTGGATGTCCTAACGTCGCGAGTGGTGCCGCATTTATTGCGACGTGAGGGGGGTTTTGTCGCATTGAAATTACCAGGAAGTCTTCCATATGGTCCGTTGTTTATCCAACGGTTACTCTCATCGAACGGCTAGAGCGAGTGGGACGCGACAAGTGTACGAAGGGGGGTTTCACTCATTCCTCTATTTAAAGGAGTTTCCTTCCTCCTTCTTCCTCTTCTTCTATTCTTTCTTCAAGTTTTCGCTTCAACATTGTTTTCCTCTTTTTGGTCTTATCTTCTTTTTGTGAGTGTCGCGTCAGCTCTTTCCTTCTTCTCCTCTAACTTTCCTTCGTCTTCGCTGTTGTAGGTATAGTGCTCTTGGATTTGCGCTTGTTTTGTACTGATAACCTCACGGTTTATTTTTGCTTTCTCTTGGCTTCTGCATTTTATTCTTCTTTTTGGTGCAATGGTTCAGTTGGGTGAGTTGACTAGGGAGGCTGTGTGTGAGCTGGAGGTGAAGGCCAAGGAGGAAGAGTTTGAGGATGCCTTTGAAGCGCTTGATGGGGTGTAGTGTGGAGAGGCAATGCAAGCTTTCCTTGCTAGCCGCGTCGGCGAAAGAAATAGTGTTGGCCCTCGTCGTTCGCTGATACCAGGGGTTGAGTCCCTACCACATGGTCGGATACCTAAGCTTCTAGGTTCCAGTGAAGAGGAGATCCAAGGTCTTCTGCTAGAAATGGCTTTGGGACTTGTGGTTCCATACTCTGGTGAGGCTTCAAGATCTGGTCTTTATGGCCAGCGTAGGGCCATGCGTGGCGGGAGGGTTTTTGGCCCTAGTGGGCGTTGTCTTGGGAGACTTAGAAACGACAGTGGGTGTCATTCTTCTCATGGGGATCGTATAATACCTCGTACTTCTAAAATATATAATTTTATATTAAATGTGGATTAAAGAGTAGGATTAGTGAAAATCCTGAAATTAGGGTCAAAAAACAAAGGAATGGTAAAATGGTAATTTGCCAAACACGTAACCCTAGGAAAGTAAAATTGAGTATGAGGTCTCAAATGGAAAAAATAACCATGAAAATGGATTCAGAACGAAAAATTGAGTGGTTAGGCAAGTTTCTGGAAATTTGATGAATATTATTTTTACCGAGTAAAAATACCACGGTACAGTTGCACCGTAAAACGTGCTGAATGAATTTTGAGCTCTAGGTTTGAAAATAAGTTATAAATGGTACATTGGACTAGGAAATATGATTTCTGATGAAAATTGATGGAAATTAAAGTGTTTGGGGAGGCATGCCCATAACGCGCATAACAACTTAAAATTGTGATTTCTCCGAACGACCAAAAAATTCCGGATTCATCTGATCAAAAACAATCAAAAGACAATGGTTAATGTTAAAAATTGGAGTTTCTAAATAGTTTAGGAATTTATGGATGTTTAGTGGAATAAGCGGGATATTTTTTTTTATAACAATAAGCGGGAGATTTGAATTAATTTGAATCGCGTGAGGTAGCGGTGAGACCCACCCACTTAAGTGAGCTTAAGACACATAAGCACCTTCACTATTCATCATCATCCTCACTCATAGGGGTGTTCATCAACCGATCCAAATCGATTCAAACCGCGGCGACCGAACCAAAAAATCGATAACCGAATAAACCGATAACCGATAACCGAAAAACTGAAAACAAAAAAAAACCGCAAATTTCAATTGGATTGGATCTATTTTTGGATGGGTTGATGAAAACCGATCCAATCCAAACCGATCCAATATATTAATTCTCCTCTACCTAGCTGGGTCTTTCCCCAATCATAGCTCAAAATTTTCTAAACCCATGACCCATTAACTCATCAACTAAACCCAAGAAAAAATTTAATCACATCTTATCAATAAAATTTTAACTTTGTAGAGCTTCATATCTCATTGCCCAAAAAATAACTATATTAGTTTACTAATGCTTTTGTATTTCAATTTTTTTTACAAAGCCAATATATACAAAAGATGTTATTTGCACAATAATCATGAAATAAGTTTTAGGATTTTCAAAAAACCGAAATCCGATCCAATCTAAACCGCAAAAATTTGGATTGGATCGGATCGGATCGAATTTGAAAAAAAATCCAAATCGAATGGATGATCACATGTTCAAACCGAAGGTATTGGATCAGATGATTTTTGCTTCCAAAACCGATCCAATTCAAACCGCGAACACCCATACTCACTCATTCTCTCTCATCAACCCGCAGCCCTCCCCCCTCTATGACCAAGTTTTGCTCAAAACTCCAATCCCTCCAAACTCACTCATTTCTCACTCAAATCCAACAAAGGTTGTCATCAAAGTTTAAGTAAATCACCATCCAAACACAACCCACTCATTGGTTGCTCTTGAAACCCAACCATTTGGGAGAAAAACCCCATCTAAGTCCGCGGCCAAGTGTGGAATTTTGAGGTTCTTGGAGTTGATTGACCCTCCAATGCTTTGATATGTTCTGGAGAAGTCCTGGGCCTTGTTTGTGAGTAAGTTTTACACTTTTAATTGGTTGATTTGGTAGATTGGATTTTGAAAACCTAAAGCTATTGTGTATGGATTGATGTGGTTAGGGAGCTCAAATTGAAAATGGTGTATTAGATAAAAGTGACTTAGAATGATGTTTTAAAGTGATTAAACTCATAAAAATTATTGGTGAAAAATATTGTTAACTTAGGCAATTTTGATGTTGATAGTCATGAGTTTGTGAATTGGCATGAGTGTAGGATTGTATAATTGAGTTGTGGAGTGTTTGTATGAATTAATTATAGGATTGTATGGTGTATGGAAGTGTTGAATGGAATTGAAAACCTTGGTGTATGATTCCATGAAGATTTCAGTCATTGTAGGGCATATAGGATTTGATGATGCAAAACTCATGCAATTGGAATTTCGAAGCTTTGAGCTAAGTTTAAATAGGTTGGATGTTGAGTTGATGGATTGAATTGGAAGGAAAATTATTAGGTGATGTGTGTGTGCATTTCGGCCATTTAAGGGAAATTGGGGAAAATTGGTGCTATGATAGTCTTACATAGAATTAAGGACTTAAGGTGGTGTTGTGATAAGCTTAGGAAGCTAGTGGGAACTCGAAATAAAATTAAGAAAATGGTTTGGTAATTTGGGCCATATGGCCGAATCATAGTGTGTGGGGGGGGTGGACTTTGATGCTTTGTAATCTTATTTGGTTGCACCTTGTATTGATGATCCTTATGTGATCATTGTAGGTTGTCTCCTATTGACGTAAATTCGGAGCTTTGAGCTTGGTGGGTTGCCTTTGGTACTTGAATCATAGTGTCTTGGTTGATATTAATTGTAATGGAAATGACCAATGTGTAGGCATTTCTTGTTGGACCATGCTCGGTGGTGCTGTGAATTGGAGCTACCAAGAGAGGGAGTTTCCATCAGGTAATCCCTTGGTACTAGGGTCTAGTCCCCATGTGTACTCCTCCATGCCCCTTGGGGGTAGTGGTTGGAGGTGTATGTTGATAGTATATTACAACATGCTCATGCATTTATGTGTGTATAGTGGTACATATAATGTACTATGTCTCTGGCCAGTATATTGTTGCCTTCGAGCGTTACGGACTTCCACTGGATAGGTCTCCATGAGGGAGTTCTAGTTGATCTAGGGTCAGGGTGTGTTATTCGTTGAGAAGCACACTGGGAAAGTCTCGGGTGTATATGGATGGAGGATGCCTTGGTTGATGTTATGGGAACACTTCCTTGGATGAGAACCCGTAGACTATATGCCGAGGCCAACAGGCCGGATGTTGCGTGGTTTTGTCGTCGGCCATTCCAGCTTCATCGTACTTTTTACTCTCTATGCTTCCCTACCTCACTAAACCCCTTGCTTTATCCCTTTTTGATTATTGTAATATATTATTGTAATATATTATTGATGTGCATCTGAGTGAGCCATTGGGGGAGTAATCTCCAAAAAATCTAGGTTACTGAGATATATCTGTATATCTCACCCCGTTTTGGGAACTTTATTTCAAGTAGTAGCAGTGGGGCAGGAGCTTCGGGCAAGAGGCCAGTAGGATGAGCTTATGGACATAGAGCTATTTTGCATTTTGTGGCCACTTGGCCGGCTAGACTTAGGACATGAACATTGTATGTTGATCTAGGATTATTCATATTTGTCATATTTGTTCATGTCATGTTTTTTTTTCTAAGTTTAGTTGATGATTTACCATGTTTTATTTGAGGAATTATTATGTTGTAATTGGAGATTTAAATTGTATTATATTTTATTGGAGAACTTGTAATTAGTAACATTTGGACCTTGTGTAATATTGAAGTATGTCATATGATGAAAGGGCAATAGACCTATTTTAAGATTATGAGTATGTGTATGTTTAAAGATTGCATGCAAATGAATTAATGTGATTGAAATAAGTTTAACTTTAAGAAAGTAAGCATGGATTATGTATATTGAGTAAATGGATATTAAATGTTAAGGGTTGTAAGAGCACCAAGCCATTGCTGGTCCTTGAGTGCCACCCGTGTATATTAGGTACCCTTGATGATACATAACACACTTTTGATAAAATGAGATATGTTGGAAAAACAAAGGAGATGCTATCGAAATTTTTATAAAATGACAGATTTTGAGTGAACTTTGAAAGATCATATCTCCCTCCACAGAAGTCCAATATGGACTTGCCATTAGGGGTATTTAAAAAAACTGGTTCAGTTGCCCTGCCCTTGATCTCACATTGACCTAACCCATAAATACCTACTTTTTTGAACTGGTTTAAATACTGACCCACTTTTATTTGGGTCAGGTTTAGACCTGACTTGTTTTAATAATAACTCATTGACCTAAATCTTTTCATCGCTGTAAATATGACGAGTCATCTGACAACCGGTTGGGTAGGTATCACCTAGAGGATGCACGGCTCGTACGCTATGGCGTGTGGGATGCCATCGCCGAAGATTTGGGGCTTTATAAGGTGTCGTCCCCTTGGTGGCCATCCCACAGACGGCACCAATGTACTGTTGGGATCTACAAGCCCAATATTTCCCCATTAGGGATGAAGATCATTGTACGGGTGGCACCGCTAGCACAGGTAAAGACCAAGCTAGGCAACACTATCCCAAGTATGACATATACTATTTGATGAAATGAGGGGAATATTTATATTTCTGAGCTTATAAACTAACAAGGTAACGATACATAAGATGCCCTCCACTGGCCTTGAGGTAGGGTTTTTATAAGGGGTGAGATATTTGCTTGGGGTGAGTTGGTGGAGGGGGGTCAACTCTAGGTACGCAGAACTGGCTGACATTGCTGTGGCAATAGTTGTGCAGTCACTGCATCATTGATGATAGTGTCTGATGCTACTTCTGCAAAGAAGGGGTTACCATTTATGGCACCTGGGGCGATTTCTTGCAGGGTTAGTATCCCTAGGTGAGTGATTTTGGTGTCTCACCTGGGGTTGCAGTCGCCCAAGGGACACAGAGGAAGGAGGGTTGGTGCTATCTTGCCAGTAGGGCTGACATGGAAAGGGTCTAGGGTTTGGGCCTCCCAGATGTGGGCCATCCAGAACAATTGTTATGAAAAGACAATGTTAGGTTTGGTTGAAATGATCATGCTAAAAATGCGAAAATGTTTCCTAGGAAGAACCTAATAAAATTACAGAATTATTTTAGACACACAAATTTTTTGAAGTTATCTTTATTTCAATCAGCTTAGCTTAAGAAAAACTCTAGAGTATAAAGTTATTGGACTCCATATCATATAGACACAAATAATCATGTTCTTACCATAAAAATAAAAGAAAACCATGTGTTGTTTATCCTTCAAAGGCATGTCATTTGAATACTTCACCACCAAGTATTAATTGCACTTTATCGCATCTAATTCCCAATGTTTCCAATAACTCATTTCCGTTTTCATTACAAGTTTCTCTGCCTAGTCAGTAATATCAACTTTGCTATTCAAGTCTCTTCCGCATATGCACCGCATCAAAATTTCCCACTTATGTGCTTCTATAATTTAAAAAACCTATAATTTCCCACTTACCCACAGTGTCATTTTCATACATAAAGAAAGAACATTCTTGCTTTGTTGATCTTGCACTTGAATACTTTGCATTTTATGACACCTCTTCTAATGAAATCAAAGTTCTTTTGGACAAGAAACACTTCTTCATTGGTTCAATTTGCGATTTCAAGAAACCTTTGGATAAATCAATGACCAAAGATGGGAACAAAAATCCCAAGCATTTCACTGATTTGATAAGATATTTTTACTTTGGGGGCACCCCTAGCCCCCATGTAGGTCTGCCTCTACTTACAACAACCTAATCACCTTTGATTTCCGTTAATCTAATAGTTAAAATTTATTAAAAATTATTGGTCACTCTAATTAATTAATTATTAATTCTTAATAAATTAAAACTGATTAAGTTAGTTGTGAGGGTGGTAAACTTTTGTGGCGGTAAGTATATCCCGCCCTATTTATATATATATACTTCAATTTATAGGATAAGGAACAAAAATTAGTTTGCTAAGTTAACCAAATATTTGTGGCTAATATGATAGAAAAAGAGATTTGATTAAATGGATAACATGTTGGTACTTGGTGGTAGACCCCAAAAAAGATCAAACATGAAATTTAAAGACATAGTTGGTTAGGGAATTTGATATTGAAAAAAATCTTGTAGCGCTTCAATATACAATAATCACATTTTTTTTCTACTTCTTGTCAATTATAAATTATCATCAAGTATGTGTCTTAACAATGAAGTGTAGCAATGAGAAACCTTATATATTCGATGATCTATATGGGAAGCAATTAGGATGATAAAACTATTTAAGGCAAATCATGCTAAAGAGCATTAAAATATTAGGATCCTAAGATACATCAAAGGAACCTCAGATGTTGCATTGGATTTTGGAGGATCAAAGCTTATTATTAGAGAATATATAAATTTAGATTTTGTAGGTGATATTGATAATAGAAAGTTTGTTACATGCAATGGTTTCACACTTGCAAGAGGAGCGATAATCTACTTATCCAAATTACATGTTGTTGTAGTTTTATCTACAATAGATTTTACATGATAACTACCCAAGCATTAAAAGAATAAATTTTGATTCAAAAGTTTGTGAAAGAACTTAGACACAAACAACAAAAGATTCATGTTTATTGTGACTGTCATAGGGCCTTGCACATTGTAACAAACACAAAATTTTATTCGAGGACAAAGCAAATAAGGTTCAATACAAGAAGAAATAAATGATGGGAATGTGAACATGTAAAAGATTTACATCAAAAATAACACAACAAATGTTATGACAAAACTAGCCACCATAGTTAAGTCAATATGTAACACCTCGTATGCACCATGTATATTAAACATACAAATGGTAATGGCGCAGCTAAATAAATGCGGAAGCTAACTCTTTCTTTCCAATTATGAACTATTCATTAATAACCAAGTGGATTACTTATTCCTTTTCAAAATATCACCTATATGTAAATTGCAATAACTAACTAACTGAATAACCTCATCAAATATATATATCTAGTCACGAAATCACAACACGTAGACCAAACAATATCCAGATGCACTTATACATCTCAAGCGTAACAAACATGTTTTATAACAATATGACATGGACAACCCCCATGCTCACCAAATAAAACAACATAACTATTAAGTCTCAAGTACAATAACCATAAAACGAGAATCAAGCATAATCATGTAAAACATATAAGACAGTAAGCATGCATTAGTCAGCTCAACTTCGGCCTCCTCCCACCAGAGGTCTCAACCCCCGAGGTACCTGTACTTGAAAATGTGCTCCAATACGGGGTGAGATATCTAAAAAGAAATCTCAATAAGACAAAGGGTCCTCAAGGATCTCTCAATCTCAAGCTCACTTATATGTGCAATATAAGTTCCAAAACAAAATAACAATATAATTTCCAAAACTTGTGCAATGCAACATATATCCATGTCATGTGTGTATGCATCTTACTGGCCAGAGAATTAAAAAGTAGGGATTACATACGTCTACAACCTACAGTACAAGGAACACCGCTTGCATTTCACCCACGGAGTTACCATCTTGTATGTCTCCACATACTCAGGGGTTACTGGTGGTACACTACATACATATCATATGGCACATGCACTAAAAAAAATAGCTCAATAGCATATCAAGAATCATCATTTATTTTCATAAAAACACATCATGCATATAACCATCCCTCCATGAGGTATGGTGGAACCAACAATGGGCAAAACCGAGGACACGAAAGCTTACCTCGCAAGCTAACAATCCCAAGTCAAGAGTCCACAACAGCCCAAGGTCACTAAACAGCTCAATCATAATCTGTTTACACCAGAAATCTCATCAACATTCAAAATCTAGAAGTTCACTACATTATGACAACGCTTCCTTTTTCGTTTCATGCCTTTAGGCTTCTCTCAAAGCCATAAGCCTTTAATCTAAGTGATTATGACTTAGTTAACTTATTACAGAGGTTCATACTAACCAATCAAGGGTCCAGAAACCCAAACTACACTTCTGTTTGGACATAACAGTGCATAACTCGAAATTCCCAGTATATTCGGATATTCCACGGGGGCATATCCGGATATCATATCCGGATATTTTGTGACAGAATGCAGTTTCTGCATTTCGCGAAGATATCCTTCCAAGGTTACTCTTTTAACACTTCTACACATTCAAGCAAGTATTTTTCTACACATTTAGGTCAGTGTTTGTAACGCCCGGCCGCTTCAAGAATCAACGACTATTCCCATATACTAACACGAGAGTTTTCAGTTTGTTTTTTCCTCACTCGTACACTTCCTAGGAAAACTTCCCAGGAGGTCACCCATCCCAGAATTGCACCAATTCAAGCACGCTTAACTGTGAAGTTCTTCCGATCCGGGCTACCGAAAAGAAGATGCATCTTGTTAGTATAGGTAGTACCAATTAATTCTTATAAGCTATTCCAAACTGTGTAGTCTCACATCTGTACAGTCTTTGGAATCCCTCTCTTTCGGGTGTCGATTCGATTCATCCATGCATGTAACCTCATGCTGGAAGCTGTTAGTATATGGGTGTCCTAGAGACAATCTTTTGATTAAATAAAGGACACTAGATGTAGAACTTTGTTTGTCGCAAATAAATGAAAGCACTATTTATTCAGTTTCATATTGTGTCTCGATATTACTGTTAATATTATATGAACGAACTGGATAAACCCCTTGGAATAGAACAGGTATCTCTTGAGTATCTGTGATGAGATCACGATCATGAGGATTCAAGGATATTGCATGTTTATTCCTAATTATATGTTCCTAGTCTAGAGACACTGAGTTTGGGGATCAGTGATCTCGGGTAAGACTAGTACGACTTATCTACTTGTATATGGATACAAGGTAAAGACCTCATGAGCTGCAGATATGGAGATATCTTAGCTAAAGTCGTGGGTGGACCTATAAGAGTATAGCTCGCACTGAACAGACCCAAAAAAAGACTCTATGAGGAAATCTCACAGATAGTGTCATTAGAGTAATCTCTTTATGTTTGGGTATATCTTTCCTTAGACCAGAAGTTATTACCTAGACTGTGTTCTTGAAGGCATGTTTTGATTGTATGCCTCGTCTGCCTGAAACATGGAGACTCATAGGTATACTGTTGGGAGTGTCCTTAAAGGGCACAGGGCTAGGGTAATAAGCTGAAGGAATTCGTCAAATTTCTGTGAGAGATCAGGTTATCTGTAAACCGGAGAAATCGGGATGACATTTATAGGGACTCGGGAATCTATGCATAGTAAAAGAGATCATGAGATGATCTGCCTTTAGAGTCAGTAAATTGAAGATTCCCTATTTCGAATAAAGCTTACCCTAAACCGCAGGGGTTGATACATTTCCTTACCCTAGGTTAATGGGAAGATAACCGAGACGAAGGGAAATACATACGGTAACCAAATATGTGCAATAGCATGATCAAGTCATTAATCTGACTAGTTCTGGGGCAACAAAGCAATGCTAGTGCTCTGTGTTGTCATTAATTGGGTTGTGGACTTGTTGGGCCCAAGCCCAATTATGTCAGAAGCTAAGTTAGACCTAATGGGTCACACACTAACACCTTGTAGTCATGATGGACTAGCTTTAAAGGTATTGGGCCTAATAATGGTTGATAGCCCAAGAAGCTATTTGGAAGCCCACCTAAATGGGTGGGTGGTGCATGGAGCTTAGTAATGAGCTTGGATAGTCCAAGTCATTACTAATTAATTTAATTAGTTAAATTAATAATCAAATATTTGAATTTCGAATTTTGAATTTGAAATTTGAATTTTGAATTTGGAATTTGAATTTTGAAATTCGAATTTTGGATTTGAAATTTGAATTTTGAAATTTGAATTTGGAATTTGAATTTTGAAATTCGAATTTTGAATTTGAAATTTGAAATTTTGAATTTTGAATTTGAATGTTTGAACATTTGAATTCAAGTGTTTGAATTCGAATTTGAATTGGCTTTGAAAAGTTATTTCATAACAAAAGGATAAGATAGGATCTTATTGGAACATATTCCTTGGATCAAAAGCATCTTTGGAGCACATTCTTGGGCTATTTGGGGCGCACATTTGAGTGATAAGAATGTTATCTTATCACTTAAAACAAAGCTCCATTCAGATTTGGTGGTTGAGGGAATCAGTGGGTAAGTTGATTCAAATTTTGAATGCAACTACTCAATATATTTGGACCCTTTTTAGGGCTGAATTATGCGCATGAAAAGTATACTATATGATAGTTTATGAATTTAAGTTTAAATTATTTTGGACTTAATTTCATGAGGATAAGATTGGAGGTTGTTGGCAAAATTGGTTTTGCAACAGCTCCACCTTATCCTCCCCTGTTCCATGCGCAAATTTCAAATGAGTTTGAAAGTTGGTTTTCATTTTGAATGAATTAATTCTCTCCTCCTCTCATCAAGGTGTGCGTATATAACACTTGTTCCTCACCTTAGGGTTTTGTTAGAAAACCTAGCCTACTCTCCTTCATCTTATGCACCATTCTGTAGGGTAGTTCACTACACCTCTCCAAACAGAATACCTAGCCTCCACCTTCACCACTTGTGCGCATAGCAAGCCTCAATGTGGTGTTCATCTGGTGGCTTTCAAGAAGGAGTTCTTGCATCATTGACGAACGGTGGTGTGGATCATCATTAGAGGGTTTGAACCCTTCAAGCCTGACATCTGATCTCCCTGACTGATCAAGCCAAAAACAAGGTAACATCATGCTGTCTTAAAGCATGAACCTATGTGTGCATGTATGTTTCCGCAGTAAAAATTTTGTTTTTACACCTTACATGCATCGGCCTTCAAAGGTCAGTTTACTTTCAAGTGGTATCAGAGTCCGGTTGCTTTACCATCGGCGGGTGATGGTACCTTGTTTGTGAAAGGAGTTTTTCACGGTCAAAATCTTTAAAGGGTTAAAGTTTAAATTCTGCATATGGATTTTGAATCACAAATCCTTTAAAGTGTTAAAGTTTTTGTTTTTATGAACATGTAAATTTGATTCTGTGTTCGTAAAACATTATGTATCATGGTTTAGTTTCTTTTTCTTTATGAAAGTTTTAAAAGGAACACCCTTTTTGAAAGGGTAGAATCGGCAATGGAGGGTACTAAGAGTACCTTGAATGATTTCTTATTTTTCTCCATGAATTTTGTCATGTTTATATGCATTAAATTTTGTGACAAAATTTATCATATAGTCACCTATATGATTCGACCATGAAGGAGTTTGTGGCTACATGCATGGTTTAATTTTGTTTTCTTTAAGAAAGAATTAACAAAATTTGAATTAAAATTGTTTTTTAAATTCGGCCAATTGAGAAATTTAAGATTATGAATCTTGATGTAATTTTGATGTTTAAATGTTAAATGTCAAAATATATGTGAAAATATTATGTGATAATATAATGTTTGTGTTTGCAAGTTTTGAACTTTTCAGGTACAAACAGGAAGGGGATGGTCATGGTGCCCGGATTTGAATTTTTTGAATTTTAAATTAATGTGTAATCGCGCCCTTTAATTTACAAGTGTTTTTGTAATTTAAATTTTGTAATTTTGTCCCTCCAAAGATGTTTTGGAGTTTCTTTAATTATGTGTAATTAGAGAAATAGGCTAGTGGCGTATAGACGACAAGCGGTCGTTGCTTAAAGAAGCAAAAAGGGCAAAAGCGCGAGCACCATGACTATTTCAATATAAACTGTTTATATGCATGTATGATTAGAACGTCTAGTATGCATGAATTGGGCAAACCGCATTTTGTATGGTTATTATGTTTGTCCAAAAGCGACTAGTGAATACCGATAGATGTTTGACATAGGTAACGACTAGCATAATAACTTACAACATGCGTTTGATGGGACCTAATTAACCCTAAAATAAAAGGAACCCTTAAAAGGAATAAATAATTAAGCGTATGATTACCTCCCACCACCAATGTTACTCAAAACTCTTCTACATAGTGGTGCTCCACAACTCAGTTGGGACCCACTGTTTCGTTGAGGTAGAATAGTGTTTGAAGTGTAAGACACTTAGGGTGCTGGTTTAATGCTTAACTAAGACATAAGTTGCAGGCACAGCCGGGCTTATGTGCTTAGGGTAATGGTGCTAGGTTGGTTGCATGAGATGCACCACTAAGTGACAAAGAGTTGTCAACCTAATGTTAAGAGAGGGTATGAGATACTGTTGATAAAGATCAACCCGTTATTTAAATTAATCTTGCGGTCTCAGACGGAGATTAAAATAAATAATCGCACTCTTAATCCCACTAAGGTAAAATCTAAAGTAGATTAACCCTAAGTCAAAAAAAAGGAAGGGTCATTGACTTAGATAAAATAGTGGGAGGGGCAAATTATTTAAAGTCTTTAATAATTTGCTTTTAACTACATAACCGTATATTAACTGAAATCATATTTACATCTTTTTCAGCTTTTAGTATGACTAATCAACTGTCACTGCATTCAATTCTCGATACGAATAAACTGACCGGTTCAAATTTTATGGACTGGTATCGGAACTTAAGAATTGTTCTTAAGACCGAAAAGATAGCTTATGTCCTTGATACTGCTTTGCCTATTGCGCCTAAGGAAGGGGAAGATGGGTTCACGGAATTTGATTTTGAAACCCACAAGCAACACATGGATGATAATGTGTTGGCTTGTTGCATCATGCTGGCATCCATGTCGCCTGAACTGCGTAAATAGCACGAGCATATGGATGCCCCCTCTATTATCATGCATCTCAAGGAGTTGTATGATATTAAAGGAAGACATGAGATGTATGAGACCTTTAGGGAATTGTTCCTGTGCAAGATGACTGAAGGCATGTGTTTTAACCGCCATGTACTGAAGATGATGGCACTCATTGAGAAGCTAGAGGGTGTAGGGTTCACAATGGATGCTGAATTAATTAATGACTTAGTTCTATCATCACTTCCTCCTTCTTTCAGTGAATTCATAATGGATTACAACATGCATGGGATGCTTGTGAGCTTGCCAGAGTTGTTAAGGATGTTAACGACTGCTGAAATGTCTATCAAGAAGGATGAGACACAAGCTCTTATGATTGGTGGGCCTGAAAGGGCCATAGGTAAGGGCAAGGAGCCTGCAAAAGGTAACTCCCTTAAGCCCAAAGGAAAACCCAATAAGAAAAAGGGAAAAAAGAAAGGTAAGGGAGCACCCAAGGACAAAAGCGATGTTGTGTGCTTCCATTGTGGCAAATATGGCCATTGGAAAAGGAATTGTCCAGACTACCTGAAGAGTGTGAAGGAGCATGGTGATGCTTCAATCTCAGGTATTCACATGATTGAGATAAATTATTCTTATGCTAATCCGACTTTATAAGGTATTGGATACCGGTTATGGTTCTTATTATCTGCAATGTGTTGTAGGTGCTTAAAAGCCTAGAAGATTGGAGAAGAACGAGGTGGACCCCGCGCAGGTGATGAAGCAAGAGTTGCTGCTCATGCTAGTGGGGATACCGACCTCATTAGCCTACGGGCACCTTATTGCATTTGAATAATTGTCTTTATATTCCCGGCATTTCTGGAAATATTATTTCTTGTTTAGAACAAGATGGTTTTGCTTTAACTATTAAGGATGGTACATTTTCTATCATTTTGAATGATATTGTTTTGGTACGCTTCTTTAATTAATGGCTTGTATGTTTTGGAAATGGGAACTAAAGTGCTCAATGAAGATGTGAAATGACCTAGGATATATAATCAATCCTATCTTTGGCACTATAGACTAGGGCACATAAATGAAACAAGATTGTCTAGGATTCATAGAGATGGATACCTAGACTCCAAGGATTTGGAATCCTATGGACAGTATGAATCTTGTCTAGCTGGGAAAATGATTCATCAATGCCCAAAGGGCTTGAGATTCATAGGGCTAGTGAGTTATTAGAACTCATTCACTTTGATTTGTGTGGCCCAATGTATATTGTGGCTAGAGGAGGAAACTCCTATTTCATTTACTTATGAAGTAGAGAAACAGCGTGGCAAGATGGTTAAGTCATTGCGATCAGATCGTGATGGTGAAAATCTGAGCCATGAGTTTCAGGATTATCAGAGAGAAAATGGAATTCTCTCGCAGTTTACTGCACTTAACACACCACACCAAAATGGTGTCAGGAGAAACAAGACTGTGTTAGACATGGTTAGGTCTATAATGAGTTAGACTCAACTTCCAAAATTATTTTAGGGATATGCCTTAGACACAACGACATAACTTTCTAAATAGGGTACCGTCTAAATCTGTTCAGACCACACCATATAAGATACGGGATGGTAAGAGACCCAACCTGAGTTACCTCAGGGTATGGGGATCGCCAGCTTATGTCAAAGCGTTGACATCAGACAAGCTTAGTGCTAAGAGTACTAAATGTCTATTTGTGGGGTATCCTAAAGGTACTAAGGGATACTACTTCTACTCCATGGAAGAACACAAAGTGTTTGTGTCAAAGAATGCTGAGTTCCTTGAGACGGATTTGATCTCTCAAGGAGGCAGTGGGAGTAAGATTGATCTTGAAGAAGTACAAGATCCACAAGAACAGATTGAGGAACCCGAGTCTGCTCCGCAGGCGACGTTCTCCAATGGAGAAGTAAACACACAACTTCGTAGATCTACGAGGGTCATCCATCCACTTGAGAGGTACGGGTTTGTGATTGAGAATCAGCAAACTATTGAGGATGATGAACCAAGTAACTACGAGGAGGTGGTCAAAGATGTTGACTCCTCTAGATGGCTTGAAGCTGTGGAATCTGAAATGGATTTGATGTATCAGAACAAGGTATGTACCTTGGTTCCTAAACCGCAAGGAATAATTCCTATTGGTAATAAATGGGTCTTTAAAAGAAAGACTGATGCAGATGGCAACGTTCAGATCTACATAGCTAGGTTGGTGGCGAAAGGGTATCGTCAAAGACAAGGAGTTGACTATGATGAAACTTTCTCACCAGTTTCCATGATCAAATCTATTAGGATCATGCTTGCAATAGCAGCATACCACGACTATGAAATTTGGCAAATGGATGTTAAGACCGCCTTCTTGAATGGGTTCTTGAAGGAGGAAGTGTACATGACACAACCTGAAGGCTTTGAAATCAAAGATCAGGAGCATATGGTATGCAAACTACAAAGGTCAATATATGTGCTAAAGCAAGCATCAAGGAGTTGGAATATACGTTTTGATAAAGTCGTTAAGAGTAACGGTTTTATCAAGAACGAGGATGAACCTTGTGTTTACAGGAAGGTTAGTGGGAGTAATGTCGTCTTCCTAGTACTTTATGTAGATGACATATTGCTCATAGGAAATGACATCCCCACATTAAAAATAACGAAAGAGTGACTTTCAGAAAACTTCACCATGAAGGATTTGGGAGAGGCAACCTTTATACTTGGTATAAAGATCTATAGAGATAGATCCAAGAGGCTGCTGGGTTTATCTCAATCCACGTACGATGACAAGATGCTAAAGAGGTTTAGCATGGAAGGGTCGAAAAAGGGTTTTCTTCCTGTCAGTCATGGGGTACACCTATCAAGGGCTATGTGTCCTAAGTCACAGCCTGAGAAGGATCGCCTGAGTGGAATTCCATACGCTTCGGCTATTGGATCCATCATGTATGCCATGATATGTACGAGACTAGATGTCTCATATGCTTTAAGCATTACGAGCAGATACCAGTCAGACCCTGGAGAGGGTCACTGGACGGCAGTCAAGACCATCCTTAAATACTTACGAAGAACTAAGGATGCATTTCTGGTCTATGGTGGGGTTAATGAGCTAACAGTGAAAGGGTTCACTGAAGCCAGCTTTCAAAGTGACAAAGATGACTGTAAGTCACAATCAGTGTTCGTATTCACCTTAAATGGTGGGGCAGTATATTGGAAGAGTTCCAAGCAGGATACTAAAGCAGATTTAATGACATAAGTTGAATATATAGTTGCTTCAAAAGCGGCTTAGGAGGCCGTGTGGATCAAGGAAGTTCATTTCTGAACTAAGGGTGGCTCCAAGCGTGGATGAGCCCATACAATTGTTTTGCGACAACATTGGAGCCATTACGCAGTCAATGGAACCTAGGTCTCATCAAAGATCTAAACACGTGCTCCACAGATATCACCTGATTAGAGTAATCAATGATAGAATGGGTGTAAAGATGGATTATATTCCCACGGATGATAACCTGGCCAATTCTCTGACAAAGGCTGTTTCTCAGAGAAAACATAATAGTGATTATGAGGCTTTAGGTATACGACTTAGGTCTGATTGGCTCTAGGCCAACTAGGAGCTTGTTAGTATATGGGTGTCCTAGAGACAATCTTTTGATTAAATAAAGGACACTAGATGTAGAACTTTGTTTGTCGCAAATAAATGAAAGCACTATTTATTCAGTTTCATATTGTGTCTCGATATTACTGTTAATATTATATGAACGAACTGGATAAACCCCTTGGAATAGAACAGGTATCTCTTGAGTATCTGTGATGAGATCACGATCATGAGGATTCAAGGATATTGCATGTCTATTCCTAATTATATGTTCCTAGTCTAGAGACACTGAGTTTGGGGATCAGTGATCTCGGGTAAGACTAGTACGACTTATCTACTTGTATATGGATACAAGGTAAAGACCTCATGAGCTGCAGATATGGAGATATCTTAGCTAAAGTCGTGGGTGGACCTATAAGAGTATAGCTCGCACTGAACAGACCCAAAAAGAGACTCTATGAGGAAATCTCACATATAATGTCATTAGAGTAATCTCTTTATGTTTGGGTATGTCTTTCCTTAGACCAGAAGTTATTACCTAGACTGTGTTCTTGAAGGCATGTTTTGATTGTATGCCTCGTCTGCCTGAAACATGGAGACTCATAGGTATACTGTTGGGAGTGTCCTTAAAAGGCACAGGGCTAGGGTAATAAGCTGAAGGAATTCGTCAAATCTCTGTGAGAGATCAGGTTATCTGTAAACCGGAGAAATCGGGATGACATTTATAGGGACTGGGGAATCTATGCATAGTAAAAGAGATCATGAGATGATCTGCCTTTAGAGTCAGTAAATTGAAGATTCCCTATTTCGAATAAAGCTTACCCTAAACCGCAGGGGTTGATACATTTCCTTACCCTAGGTTAATGGGAAGATAACCGAGACGAAGGGAAATACATACGGTAACCAAATATGTGCAATAGCATGATCAAGTCATTAATCTGACTAGTTCTGGGGCAACAAAGCATTGCTAGTGCTCTGTGTTGTCATTAATTGGGTTGTGGACTTGTTGGGCCCAAGCCCAATTATGTCAGAAGCTAAGTTGGACCTAATGGGTTACACACTAACACCTTGTAGTCATGATGGACTAGCTTTAAAGGTATTGGGCCTAATAATGGTTGATAGCCCAAGAAGCTGTTTGGAAGCCCACCTAAATGGGTGGGTGGTGCATGGAGCTTAGTAATGGGCTTGGATAGTCCAAGTCATTACTAATTAATTTAATTAGTTAAATTAATAATCAAATATTTGAATTTCGAATTTTGAATTTGAAATTTGAATTTTGAAATTTGAATTTTGGAATTTGAATTTTGAAATTCGAATTTTGGATTTGAAATTTGAAATTTTAATTTTGAAATTTGAATTTGGAATTTGAATTTTGAAATTCGAATTTTGAATTTGACATTTGAAATTTTGAATTTTGAATTTGAATGTTTGAACATTTGAATTCAAGTGTTTGAATTCGAATTTGAGTTGGCTTTGAAAAATTGTTTCATAACAAAAGGATAAGATAGGATCTTATTGGAACATATTCCTTGGATCAAAAGCATCTTTGGAGCACATTCTTGGGCTTTTTGGGGCGCACATTTGAGTGATAAGAATGTTATCTTATCACTTAAAACAAAGCTCCATTCAAGAATCAACGACTATCCCCACATACTAACACGAGACTTTTCAGTGTGCTTTTTTCCTCGCTCGCACACTTCCCGGGAAAACTTCCCAAGAGGTCACCCATCCCAGAATTGCACCAAGTCAAGCACGCTTAACTGTGGAGTTCTTCCGATCCGGGCTACCGAAAAGAAGAAATCCACAGTTAAGCTTGCTTGACTTGGCGCAATTCTGGGATAGGTGACCTCCTGGGAAGTTTTCCTAGGAAGTGTGCAAGTGAGGAAAAAGCACACTGAAAACTCTCGTGTTAGTATATGGGAATAGTCGTTGATTCTTGAAGCGGCCGGGCGTTACAAGTGGTATCAGAGCAGGCCTCTCTTCCAGTACGGTGTGGTTCGAGGACGATCCAGGCGGAAACTGGTGGGCATGTAACATCCCGATCATTGACGAGGGCGGGGAGTGATCGCCGGTGCAAAAAGACACGGACAAGGAGCGGCTCCTGATAGGCTTCCAGTGTGTGGTTACATGCATGGATGAATCAAATCGACACCCGAAAGAGAGGGATTCCAAAGACTGTACAGATGTGAGTCTGCACGGTTTGGAATAGCTTATAAGAATTAATTGGTACTACCTATACTAACAAGATGCATCTACTTTTCGGTAGCCCAGAACAGAAGAACTCCATAGTTAAGCGTGCTTGACTTGGAGCAATTCTGGGATGGGTGACCTCCTGGGAAGTTTTCCCGGGAAGTGTGTGAGTGAGGAAAAAAGCACACTGAAAAGTCTCGTGTTAGTATGTGGGGATAGTCGTTGATTCTTGAAGCGGCCGGGCGTTACAGTGTTCATGTTGGTTACTTAATCACATCATTTTAAATGCCAATACTTCCTCTTTAATATAGAAAATCATGAGCAAGGTTAAGGAACATACCCCAAGGCTCAAAATAGAGACAAGAGGTGGTCTTGGAGCTTTCTACACAACTTCAAGGTTCTGACTTCTCAAGACCATGAAAATGGCTATCAAGTTTGGCCTTTTCTCTCCAAAGGTAGTTTCTTGGAGCATCAACCACTAAGGAAATGGCTCCTACACTCTCCCAACAAGGATGGACAGTCCCAAGCCCCCCACAAACAGCAGCCACCACTCAGCAAAGGGTTGTCTTTCACCCTCCCAATGCATTCTACTAAGTGTTGACAAGGTTTAATGGGAAGAATCAATGGGAAAAGGTGAGATTTTTGCCAATTTTCATGCACTCTCAAGCCTCCAAGAAGAGAGGAAGGTGGTAGCCAATAATGCACCTACGTATAACTCAGAAATCTGCCTAGGGTTTTGGGCCCCTTTAAGATTTATAGGTTCATTAAACTAATCTGTTGGTATTAGCGCTAATAGCTGCGCTAATCATTTTAGTCTCAAACTTCATATTATGAACCTAGCCATTTTTTAAGATTTATCATATTTTTATTATAATTTTCGTAACACTTTGCCGATACGCGTTTTTACGTAGCCGGTATCAGTTCTAATGCCAGTTCCCACTATTTCGACTCCAAATTTGATATACAAGTCCTAAATATTATCCTAAGAATATTCATACACTTGTTATAATTTTTCGGGATACTTCATCAATACACATTTATATCGAGAAGCAGAACCGGTATTTGCACTTTTCATCAGAAAAAAGACTTTCAGTGTTATTAAGCTCATATTATAATTATTTAAGTCTTCCCATACTTATTTGACGTTAATTATCGAATTATTCCCTTAACTCATAATTAAATTATTAAAATTCCTAATTTAGCGGTGCGAGTTCTTACACAATGCAATGTAGATCCTTTTATGATCTATCACAAGCAAAAGCAGCATGAAATAATAAGGATTATTTTTTAAAAGCTTACAAAAAATGACTTGCATAAAGCTAATAAAAGGGGATAAAAAAGGTAAAACCACTTTTGACTTTGAGGGAGAGAATAAAGTAAGAGTTTATCATCTATCATTTAATATGACCACAAAAAATTTTCTATACACACAACATTTTGTGGGGCCCGCAGCAAAAAAAAACTCTGGCACGCAAAACAAATCTCTATAACATAACACAATCACTTTTCCTATAACATAATTCTTATAAAACCCATAAAGTAAAGGTGGTTCTCAATATTTAACTTTGAGTGAGATAATAAAATGAAATGGTTACATTTTCTCCTATCACAGGAATTGATGATTTTCTCCGGCTAATACAACCATGTGGGGTCCATTGGTTCAAAATAAATCCCAGATAAAGTGGCTGGCACGTATTTCAATCTCTGTAGAGGAGAAAATTTTGTTTTCCTGTAACAACTTACTTACCTTCCCATAAAATAAAAGTGGTTAGCCACTTTTGAATTTGAATCAGACATTATTAATATGATTGACGGTGCAAAAGAAAGTTATGGGAGGTTCTCGTTTATAAATAGAGGTCTCATCCTCTAGTTTTATCATCTCATTCTCAAGGATAGAATTCATAGTTTTTTTTTTTTTTTTTAGTTTATCATATCTTATTAGAGATAGATCTATTTTCCTATTGTCTTATTTCATATGTCTTATTCTAATTTTTGTTTATTATGATTTTTCATGTTAAATATTATATTTCAAATTATATTTTTTTGTCAACACTACTTTTATACCCAAGAAGTTGGTAGGCATGACTACTTTTTAAAGAAAATTTTAAATGCATTAAAAAATAAAAGAATATAAACAAGAAGAGAAAAGTAAACTATTCACATATATCAAGCTTTGCTATTTCAAACTATTTCATGCATATATAATTTTTTGTAAATGCTATTTGAAACTAGAGAAAAGTAGCTGGTGGGTCCTTAACAAATATCACGAGGTCCAATTGAATTCCTTAGAAAAAAAAGTCGACTCGCGGTCTCTCTGAAATTCAAAATTGACCCATGTTAATTTTTTTAAAGGACTAACGTGGGTCTTTTTAAATTTCAGAGAGACCACGACTTCGACTAACTATGTCTATTTTGAATTTCAAAAGGATCACAAGTCGACTTTTTTTCTAAGGGATTAAAATAGGCTCCGTAATTTTTGTTGAGTACCCAAAAAGTACTTTACTCTTCAAGCAATTAAAAAAAATTAAAATGTTATTTCAAGCTATTCACATAGAAAATCCTACAGTAGTAGAGATGACTCACCAACTATTCACATGCTATTTCAAATAATTTTTTTTTTTGCGTGTTTACACTTACACACATTGGTAAACCATGTAGGTCCGCAAGTGCTCGTCTTAGGTAAAGTAGAGCAACACTATTGTAGGCTTCATAGTTCACAGAGAGATATCAATGGCTATTTTGTTATTGCAACAATGATAGAAATAGAGAAATAACAAGGAAATAGACTGAGACAATGCTGCAAGAAGAGTCAAGTCAGCACAACTCTTAATGCAATACGAAACCGACATAGTTTACAATTCATTGATGCCTCTTTTTATGTAAAAGAGATCAAGTGATGATTTGAGGCAAAATACAAAATAATCTAACATTATAATAAGGATGTGATAACAAGTTAAATAACACAATCCATTACAAACAATCCTAAACTATTAAAAAAACACAATTTACAGAATAAAGACACAACAAAAGATACACAAAGTATATACTTTTGAATGATGATATGCTACATCGAAAACTTCCACATCATTAAGGTTGAACAAATTTACAACTCTACATACCATTACAACTTGGTAATCCACAAAATTAACCATAAACCATTATATTACAACTCAACAAGATTTTATCATAGCATATATAACAATCTCAAATATTATTACAAGTACAATTAGCAAAACAACTAATAGTTTCAACAAATTGTCATTCTTTTTACAGTTATGGCAGCTAGGTTCATCAAACCATTCAAAGAAATGACACTCCTGACTTGTTCTAAAATTAAGACATCCAAAAAACTCTCTTCCTTGATGTCCGAGACTTACACAACCAGTGGCAGAGAAATTATGTGTATTTATTTTTCTTAATTTTTATTAGTTCATATTATAATATATTTAAATTATATTAAATACAAAACACTTAAACAGAGAGCATAAAAAAGAGTTATAATTTTATTAAATATATTTTAATTTTTTTATATAAGTGAAAATGGAACACATAACTTAATACAACTTATCTAAATCTCTCACCAAATATATTTTAATTTTTTGATAGGGCCAAATTACAAATTTTAGCCCTGGCCAAATTACAATTTTATACTAGGCCAAATTATAATTAATTATATAATTATACATGGTAAATACAATTTGTTAAAATTTATCCCGGAGGCCACCCCAACCACCGTGTGGCTCCGCCACTGTACGCAACATAGCCGACACTCCACAGTAGCACGTCATCAGCCTCGATGAGGATAAAGATAAAATATGCCTAGAAATTACGCTTTCACACCCACCTATTCCAAAGTGATCTCCATCCATGGTACCTTCAATTAAAGTTCTTGTTGTTTGTGAAACCCTTTTTAGCACCGTTAATGGTGTGTGTGTGTGACAGAGACCAGAGAGACAGAGAAGAGTAAAGTTTCATTTAATACAACTTAAAAAAATGAAACCAAAATCATTCACAGCATTCTTATGTTCTTTGCTTTTTTTTTTTTTTTTTTTTTTTTTGCTTTTATGGGTTTCATTTCTTTTTTTTTTGTTAATACCAATATTGAAAGGGAAAACGAAAACAAAATATAAAGTATTGAAACCCTCAAAGAAAGAACATGTTTTAACTGCATGTAAAAGATTAACATCGCTTACCAACTAATGGTGGCAGCTTCCAACTCGAATCTGATCCTTAATCTCTCTCTTTGTTTTTATATAGACTTGCTTTACTTTTCGTCGGTGTGTGGGTGTTGACTGAGAAAGAGAGATCGAGAGTTGAGACCAAAATCACGCCGTGCTGGAGTGATGGACACCGACTTTGATCGGAGACACGGAGACTCGGAGAGAGAAAGTGAGGAATGAATGATGTTGTAGGAGGCTGAAAAAGCAAAAACGTTATAACCAAAATTAATCACAAGGGTTAGTTTCATAAATTCACTATATATTATCAGCAATATTTTACCATCAACTAAATATAGATATAGAAAACTTGAGTCAATATTTTCGGTAATATTTTGGTCTATCAAATAATTTTTTTTAACATTTTCGAAAAACTCACTCTCTCACCATATTTTCGGAAATTGTTATTCCCATATAATTTTTTTTTTTTTACCAAATGCCTCCTAAAAGAATGTTCCATGAAAATATTATTTCTTCCTTCTTTTATTTGCATGTTTGAATAGAATCCTGTTCGTTTTTTTTTTCCCATTTGCTCCTTGCACCAACTTTTTTTTGGTGAAACCAAACAAACGCTAACTGAAAATACTAATATAATTGTTTATAAAAAAAAAACTAATATAATTTGCACATAAAACCTTTCTCCCTATGTCACATAATTTTTACTATTGTTATTTCAGAAAAAGTGTGTCATTTTAAACGACACATCTTATATCCTTTCACTCTTACAAAGGGTGAGACCTACATCTTTAAATTTTTTCCCATCCATTCTCTCTCTTATAATTTATCTCTTTCTCTCACTTAAAATGACACAATTTTGTGTCCTATAAAATGATACACACTTTTCCCTGTTATTTTTATTTATTCTTTTATCTTTTTTTAATCATTTATCAGTATTTTAGGAGAATATATATGTCATCTAATACGACTGTAAATTTTTTTCCAGCACAAACAAACTTTAATGGGTCCTATCATACAAGAAAAACAAAAAACAAAAAAAATATCTGCATGCTTATCGATGAGTCATTAGGAAATTTGTTTACATGACCTATGTATCAGTATCTCCCATAATTTTATAAGTTATACATCACACCCAACCAACAATATTCAATTTGAAAATAATAGGACTCTGTTTGACATTTTATTTTAAAAAAAAAAACTTTTAAATTAAAGCTAAAAAAATAAAATTAAAACTGTTTGATGATTATATAAAAATTTTAATTTAAAAAATTATTTAAAAACTCAAACTAAAAATATAATAATACAATTTCAAAAAAGTTTTTTCTAAAAGTTTTTTGACTTTTTTCTCTTTATAAAAAAGGTATTTTTTTATCATAAATATTTTTATAAAATTTATTTGACCTTATTAAAAAATAGGTTTATTATCTATCATTTAACATGACCACAAAAATTCCCTACACACACAATATTTTGTGGGGCTCGCAGCAAAAAAAACTCTGGCACGCAAAATGATTCTCTATAATATAACACAATCACTTTTCCTACAACATAACTCTTATAGAACCCTTAAAAAATATAATAAAATGACGTGTAACTTTCATCTTACCTACGAAAATCTAATTGAAGAAACAGACATGGGACATATGGCAAGGGACACAATTTTTATTCCTATTTAACAAGAAATTTATGTGTAACCGCAGTCTATACAATCCGTGTACTAAACTAAAAGTGATAATTAGTTTACATTCTCAAAACTTTTTGTCAGACGTAATTATTTTCCATTTATGCGTTAATTACTTCGATCTAATAACTCTTTCACTTGTTGAGTTTTGATCTCGTCCCTTCACAACCGACACGTAAATTCTTAGTAAAGGAACCATACCAGATGCGCGCAAAGTCACACTTGTCTGACCCCAATCTCTAAGCCACTTCTCGTCAACAAGCATTAAGCAGCGATCGCATTCTTGAACAGTAGCGAGCGAGCTGTGTGGCCAGTGAAGTAAAAACCCAAAAGTCTACAACGCAATAAAAAAAATAAAAATAAAAAAATTAAAAATCAGTGTCTCAAGTCACCACTTCGAGACTCACATTTTCCATCACGTAACAATCAGATCTCACTCACAGCAAAAAAGAGAGAGAGAGAGACGCAAACACAACCGATTCGTCTTGAAATGGAACTGTTACCGTTTGATCTCGGAGACTTGAGTTGAGATGCAGCCGAATTTGTTCCCCTTTGGAAGCGTTCTTGGTAATCCGTTTATTTTCAATGGTGATTTGAGTGAGGGAGGACTCGAGAGCTCTAGGGTTTTCTTCTTGCTTCCTTTCTTCTTGCTCTCCCAGGGAGGAGCAATGGATTTGTCCAAGGTCGGTGAAAAGATCTTGAGCTCCGTTAGGTCCGCGAGATCGCTCGGATTGCTCCCTCCCGTTTCTGATCGCCCCGAGGTAAATCAATCTACGAATGATTTTGATGCACAATTGCTGCTGAATTTGAATTATTATTTATTTATTTTAAATTTTATATTTGTGCCTTCAGTTCTAGATAATGCCTCATGGTTGGATTGTTGAACGGTATACTTTGGTTATAATTATGTTAGGATAATGCGTTAGCTTTGTTGCTTCAAACGCATTTGATGTGAGTTTCGGATTTGATGATGGTACGCGCTTGATTGCGAATCCCAATTTTGATGCTGCAGGCTAGCTTGTACTCATTCATAATGAGCAGGACTTTCTGTTAGAGTTCATAAGTTTTTTCTTTTCGGTATACAGTTCACAAGCTTATTTTATAACTATGAACGGTTGTATGCTGGATTCGGCTAGATATTGAAATCATAAAATAAATTTTGTCACGGAACTCAGCACTCTATAAGAGCACCTGCAATGCAATGACTCGTAAATGTTTAGGTCGGTTTGGTTGTAGGAAAGAGAGAATAATTTGTTTGCATTGCTTAGTTGTTTGTGTTTCCCTGGATTAGGAAACTTGTGAGTTTTGGGTGCTAGAATTATTACAAGTGGGATAGAGTTGTACTTGTTATGCTGAAGCGATTTACAGGTTAAATGTGAAAGTCATAAAGATGTGATTTTACATATATTTCATATGGAGTACCAATAATATCTTGAGTATGGCTTGCTTCCATGTGGTTCATCTTCAATCACAGTAGCTAACTAGCTACAATAATTTTAGTGAATATTAATTATGAACTGACATTTGTGTCCTTGCTTTTTATATTGAACGATTGAATCTTTCTTCACAATCAAAAGCATAATCCTCTCTCACATTGGCGTTGCAGCTCATGTCAGAAATTCTTTTTCTTTTTATTTTTTTTTTGTTCTAATTATTACAGTAGTGTTATTTTGTGAGGATGAGGAATTTGTTAGCTTAGATTCTTGCTATTGTTCGTAGAGTTGATCATCCTGCATTCTTGTTAACTTAGTGGTCCAGAAGTGTTTTGAATATTATCTTGCAATTTCATCCTTTGGCCCACCAATGAACCTAATAATGCATGCTCTTTATGGTTATCCTGCTATTTATATACAAATACTTGTTGGTATTCGCACAATGACTCCTTGTTAGATTTGTGAGTTAGTCAATTTCATGTTTCATAAATCTTGTTGAATAGGTTCCAGCTCGAGCTGCTGCTGCAGCTGCTGTAGCTCGTGCTCTTGCAGGATTACCTCCTCATCAGAGGTATAGTCTTTCATCAAGTTCAGAAGAACTGAGTTCCATATATGGGAGCAGACCTCATGGCCAAGTAGTGGAGGAACTAGAGGATGAATACTATGAGGAGGTGCTACTTGCCTGTATCACTTTAGTTTCAAATTCATACTTATTTTTCTTGCAACCTCCCTTGTGTTGAATGATAGAAACTCTTTTGATTTATGAAGGTTATGTTACTCAATCTGGAGAGATGTTTTTATGTATGTCCATGTTTATTGGAAGATGGCAGAAAGTTATCTTTTAGAAGCTTTGGAATATTTCATAGTACCATGAGACCTTGAGATTTTTGCTAACAGTTTAGAGCATAGGACTCTTCTTTGTAAGAATTAGTTTTGTAGCCTTAGACCATTGACACAACACTTCATATTAGAAAGTTTTATATATACAAACTTCTCCCTCTAAGTTTTTTAACATTTCATTAATATTTGATTATCACTTTATTTAGAACTTGAACTTCTGGGAATGGGAATCCATATTCATTAGTAAATACCATTCCTCTGTTTGGGAACTTTTTATATTATTCTTTTGGTTCATTTACAGGACATATGCAATTTATTCTCTCTCTTTTTTCTCCCTATTCAGTTTTGCTTATAACGGCTTCTCCTTATTAGCATAATACTATTGAATGAGTTTTATATTTTATTTTTCTTAATGTTTCTGTTGATTATAAAATTATGCCACTATCACCCAATACAAAAAAACAAGTAGGAAAATATTTAATAACATAAAAATTATGCTACAACATAGAGAAAAAAGCCATTTCTATATTCCACGTGCTAATGTTTTGAAAATTTCTGTTCATGTTTTCGCTCCATTGAAATCTTATTCAAATTACTTGTAGTACATCACTATGAATTATTAGGTGAATGGATTCTTCATGAATGCTACTAAAATCTTTTAAAAATATTTTTATGCAGGACTTTGATCCAATTAGGCATGTTTTAGAGCATGTTCCAGCTGAGGAAAGTGAGCTGACATTTTTTGAAAAACAGGTATGGTTCATGTTTCTCAATCTTTGCTATCAGTGGAAATTTTTTGAACTTTTTCTTATCTTCAAGGGTAAAATGTTCTCTGTAATCTGGATTCTCTGCTGAGCTATTCTTCTGCTTAACGAAAAATAGTGGCATCCATTTTATTAATTATGAGCTTAACTTATTACTTTTTTAACACTTCCAGTTGATGACATTTATTTACTTAATGCTTCCTCTTTATTTATTTATAATGAATTATTGTTAGCTTTGATGATCATCTCTTGCACTGCAAATTGTCATCTCGTGTTTAATGGCAAATGGTTGTGTTTCCGATGTTGCTTCATTCAAATGGATATGTGGTAGTTTCTTGTGGGCGTCTGTTTGGTAGTAAAAAGATACAAGATGTGAAAAGCCATTCCTTTATTCGAACCATTTAGTGGGAGGAATAGGTTAGGGGTACTATTGGAGGAGTGGGATTTGCCTTACTGATTGAAGGATTAGGGGTTGAAATTGTTAAGAATGTGACTTCCATACTCACGAGGGGGGTTAAATTAAGTATGACAAGATTTTTTTGTAGAGGCCCCATTCTTGTTTCTAAATTACAATTTCATGCAAACTTTGATATATGTAGAGCTTATCAAAATACTCAAATAACCTGTAATACATAATCTATCTCAATGATACAATATATACAAACACAAGTTAGATATCAAAGAAGCAATTAAAGTGCTAGAAATAAAGAGTTAAGATTTAGGAAGATTGCAAGCACAATTTATCTTTGTTTTGTCACCACCACTTGTGACCTACTTCTAGATTGCAAGTCGCTCAAACAATTTTTCAACTATAGGTCAAGCTTCGCTGGTGCTTGACAAACTCTTACAACGTTCAAACTTTCGGGTGTTTGGAAACCTTACAATTCACGAAGCTTCACAGGTTCTTAGCAACATTATAATGTGCTTAGAAACCTTTCAACCACCAATCTTCTCTAGTTCTTGACAACCTTATAATGTGATCTTACAGTTGGAGAATGATGAAGAAATGGTAACTCTCTCAAAGAGCAAGTATATAAGTCAAATCTCTAATTGGGTATTATGAATTTGCAAGAATGAGCTCAAGATTTATAGATTTGTGTATATGATCTTAATGAATGTTTTTGAATCTTTTTTTACTCTCAAAATCCGTTTGGAACATATATATAGTGTTTCCATAAAAAACTAGTTGTTTCTAGTCGTTATATTCTCTCTGGTTGCAAGGTTCTTAAATGCTTTTCGATGAGTATTCGAATACTTGCTTTTCTATATGAAACTATTGGAATACTTCTTGGAGTATTTGAATACTTGCTTGATAATAAGTTAAAAATGGTCAGAAATGTACTTTTTTGCACTCCTTTTCACTTTTAAATGGTTCCTAATATTATTGGAACACATAACTAGCTTTTGGAAAGATGTTTATAAGGCTTTAATATGTTAAAAACATGTTGAAATCATTTTCTAAACCTTATTGACTCTTATGCATGAATTTTATAGATGAAAACCAATTTGATTCAAAAGACCGTTTTTGTAAAATGGATTATTAGTATATGTTGGTTATTTTCCTTTGTCAGGAAAATATGAAAAGATGATTTGTATAAAAGTCATGCAAGTTTGAGAAGCATGAAAGAAAACACCATAATAACCTTACAATTTTATCTAAGTCATAAAAGTATATTCTAATAGGAAAGTGGACTCAACTTGTTGCATTAAATCTTGGATCTTGATTCTTCACATGAAGTTGATGCTTGACTAGTTGGATTTGACAATACTTAGCACTTTGTTGGATTTGATCCTCTTTTATTATGGCTTGTGACATTAAGCTTCCCTTGAAGGTTGTTCGTGGTTTGTTGTCTTTGATCTTGGTTTTACTTTTCTAATTCCTTCTTGTTGCTCTTGATTCCTTTCTATCTCTAAAGCTATTTTATGTTATTGTCACTTTGTTATCTCATTATTTTTCTTGTTTGGTTCCATCATGTATCTTCAATGTTCGTATATGGTTATTCTTTTTGCTCTTCATCAAAGTTTTTCTTTTTTTGTTGCTACCTCTTTTTTATAATCAAAACATGTCTTGTGTCTACAGAAACAAGTAAGGGTAAACTTTTCCTAAATAGGCCTAAGCCTGTTATGCCAAATGCTGGCTTGAGCCTAGCTTATTATAATAGGCTTTTTGTTGGGACTTGTTGCGTTCACGACAAGTATACCGGTCAAACAAGTAATAGAGTGATGAGAACGTATCGTTCCCACGAGGATTAAGGACTCCAAACACTATTCTTACTAGTCCCCTTAATTTGAACAAATCGAAAGTAATTTGGAAAAAGTAATGATTAAACTGACAGAAAACAATTATCAAAGAAACAATTAATAACTACTCAGTAATAATGAACGCGAGAACAAAATGCAATGAATTAAAGGATGGATTAAAAATCGATAATGAAAACTGTAGCTAGGGTCAACTTCTCCTTCGTTTCACCTTGGTAATCTAATTCAATTGAATAATATTTTATCCCAATTGATTCGAACAATACATTATCTAATAATTAATTGGTTAAATCCTAATGTCTTAGTTCTTTAATCCTTTAACCCAATTGGATCCCTAATGTTTAGTAATTCCTTTTGGATTAAGCTTTAAGCGTGATGAATTACAAATGCTCGCAATTCCTAGAAGCCTATGTCTGGATCACGCAAGAATTGATGTTCTATCCCTGTCAAAGCTAAGATCCCAATATGTCTATTGTGAACCCTAACACTCTTTATCCCTATATGATTGATCAAGTCATACAAGAATTTAACATACAATTAGAGACAATTTATTAATGAAAAGAATTAAATCGAACAAGGATTCACGTCAGATCGATCTCCCTAACTACAATGAAGAAATTAGCTAGACATATCTGGCTTAAACAAAGCAAAGAAATAAAATAAAACAGAAGAAGTCATTGGAAGAAGAAAGATGAATGATCTCCACTACACAACTTTGATCTTCCTCCAATCTTTGTCTTCGTCTCAATTTCTCGGTCTTTGGCCTTACCGTTCTTCAATTGTGCAGAAGTCCTTTAATTTCTTGCAAAAGCTTGCATTTATAATTGAAGAGCTGGTATCTTTTTAAATCCCGCAGAAATCTTAATTCAAATCCTTGATTAGATATTAAAATTGTATCACTTGAATTGCCGGCTGAGCAGATTAAATACTACTAAGTTGACCTATATATCCTTTAACTTATTTTCATGGTTTATTTTGTTAGTAATCTTGTGTGGGTGTGCATAAAGTTCCACTGTTGTGGGTGTTTATGTTAATTCTTAAATTTTATTGCTACATATGCTCAAAGAATCTTTATAATTTTTGCTTGTGTGAATCTCGTTAATTGATTTAGGTTGTATATGTTATCCATTCTCTTGATAAGATGCTTGGTATTGATTTTGTCATATAGGCTGCCCTTAGATTGGCTCAACTGGATAGAGTAGCAGAGCGTTTATCTCGCCATGTTATGGAGCATCATGAAGTAATGGGTAAGTTCAAGAGGTGAATTCAGAGAATTGACCACCACCTTTGTACAAGTTTACATGAGGTTATGCATGTTTGATATTTTGTTTAGCATTTGTTTTCTGCCGTTCACTCTATTTTTCTTGCTTATTTTAAGGTTATCAGTTTTTGATTGCATGGGAATTATTATTAATTGCTCAATAAATAAGTTAGTTACTTTCTGATTGACTTAAAACTATGTCTAGATTCTGAATCTATCATTATGAGTAAATGTATTTGGAAGAATGCAGTATCCTTTCTGATCTAAATAATTTACAACTTTAGTCCACATTGAGAAATTGGGAAGTTGGGTGCATGCAACTTTCTTGCAGTTGCCAACTTGTCATTTCTGGATCACTTGGTTTTTTAAATAATTTTTACTATAAGGAGCTGATACTTACTTTTGGCCAGTGAAGGGGATGAATTTGGTCAGAGAATTGGAAAAAGACTTGAGAATTGCAAATGTCATCTGCATGGTAAGAGCATCACAAGGGTGTCAACAAATAATTTTAGTTACCTTCTTGCTGTATCTTGCTCTTACTGCATTCTTTTCAATGGTTTTGCAGAATGGAAGAAGACACTTAACATCATCTATGAATGAGGTTTCAAGGGATCTGGTTGTGAATTCTTTTAAAAAAAAGAAACAAGCTCTTCTGGTATTTCCTCTCTTTGTACTTAAACCAGCCCCTGCTATTTTTTAATGTGTTTATGTTTTGTTTAACCTTTTTTCAGGATCTTATTTCATTATGTGTTTTGAAACTGATATCTTGTCGGGGGTGTAAATGAGCTGAGTCGGGTTTGGCTTTTTTGAGCCTGGTTTGTCATATTATCTTAGTGTAAGTTAAATTATAGGCCTAGCCTTGCTTGTATTTAAAAAAATCAAAAGGCTAGCCTATTTAAAACTATCAAGTCTTCAATACCTATCAAGAATTAGAAAAAATTAATGAAATAATATTATTTTATTAATTTAAATTATTTAAATATTTATTTACTTTTTTAATTAAAATAAATAATATAATATAGGTTAGCTTGTAGGCAATAGGCCAAACCCTATAAAAGTAGACCTGTGGCTTGTTTTCTAAACAGGATTTTTAAAGGCTTATGCCTATTTGGTTTTACTGAATATATTAGGCCAGACTTGGACCGACATAGGCTTGGCCGTAGGTCTCTAATAGGAAAATTGGCCCATTTACACCCCTATTTCTTACATACTTGTGAATAGCCCCGCTTTAGCGCGCTATAGTGGAGTTGTGTTGCGATGCAGCGGCCGGCTGCCACAGACAGCGCCGCGACGGTCAGGTGAAGTTTAGCGGATGTAGTGGCCGCTATTGCGGCTGAATCACGGCGCTATTGTGCCGCTACTTTAGTTTCTACAAAAGTGTTCTCATCGTAGAAGGAAGAGATCTACAACTTAGATACAAGTGAAAGTGAAGATGAAGATTTGGATGTTCATGATTTCAATTAAGATTAGTTCCTTGAGTTCTTTGATTTTGACATTTCACTTAACTGGCAGTTCGAATTTTAACTAATTTTGCCACTTTATTTTGTTGTGTTACATTATTCGAGACTTTAATTCCTTCAATTTGCTTATGATCTGGATTTTAATGTTTGAAATCATTTTTGTTTGAGTTTGAGATCCTTCAAATTTGTTTTTTATGTCACACTTTCACATTTTAAGTTTTATATTTGTGGAGTACAATTTAGTATATCACTTAGGTACACTTTGGACAGTAGCGTTGTAGCGCTACCCGCTATAGCAGTTTGGAGGTTAGCTGCTACGCGCCGCTATCCGAGATTAAGAAGTATGATTTCTTATTATTCATGAGTTTTTGTAGTTGTAGGGGATATAAAGTAGTTTAGTTTAGGATATATGTTCCCTCTCTCTTTTTTTTGGAGGGTGTGCATAAAATACATGCTTTTAGGCCGTAATATAGGTTGTGGTGGTAACTTCATGAATGCATCCTTTTCCATTTATAGGACATGCTTCCAATCCTGACTGAACTTCGACGTGCATTGGGCATGCAATCAACACTTGAATCCCTTGTAGAGGAAGGGAATTATTGGAAGGTAGGCTTCTATATATGTTTTAACAAGCAGATTTACTCAGAAATCAATCAAGTTTCTATTATTGTTTTCCCTGTTTTTGGATATAAGCCATCTTCTAAAATGTTTATTTTTATTTTGATCATTATGCAGGCATTTCAAGTCCTATCTGAATATTTGCAACTCCTAGATAGTTTGTCGGACCTTTCAGTAATACAAGAGATGAGTCGTGGTGTGGAGGTAAATGTTGAACAACTACTTGGAAAGATTTAGCGTGATATGTTGAGCACTGCTATATTCTTAAGATTTTCCTTGCATGTTAGGAACTTGTGTAATTAAACCCATTACTTGTACATGTGTTACCATACATATTCCTGATGACAATGTAGGGTGCTTGTGTATTTAACTGTTTAAGACTGAGTTTTTTCCATCATACTATTAATGTAGGTTTGGCTGGGAAGAACCTTACAGAAGCTGGATGCTCTTTTATTGGGAGTATGTCAGGAATTCAAGGAAGATGGCTATATAACGGTGGGTATCTATTTATTTTTTTCCGAAAATTGGTTTGCTTTCTATGGAGCAAGTGTTGAGTATTTAGTGTCTAGAACAAGCATATATACTTGTTAATTATGTTTCTCTGCTTCAAGGGGCTGTGTGGCAAATTAAAAACTAGTTCTGAACTTTGAACTTAAACTAGTTTCATAAATCCCTATACAGATGATCTGGTTCAAATTAAACTTGGTTACTGCACTAGTTTAATATTAAATATTGTTTGGTGAACCTTGGTGATAGTGAATCTTTTTTGTTGTTGTTGTTGTAAATTTCAAATAAATAGATGGAGGGAAGAGAAATGATGTTCTAGTTAAAATGAAAACTGATTAAATAAAAACCAGTTTTGTATAGGATTTTGTTCGAACTAGCTTTGGATTAAAAATGGATAATTTTTCAAGTAATTGCCAACCACATGATTTCGAAGCTTACCCTAGTATATCTAGTTATCAAGGTTTGGAGTTTGTGGAAAACACACTGCATTACATTGATCTTTTCTTTTCGTTATTTGTATGTTCATGCACTTTAATATGCTAGCATGTGCTCCAAGTAATCACCATTTGATATGATTCGTTGTTTTCCCCATTTTATGGTATATATGTATGCAGATATTTGCTATTGGATTATTGGAAATATATTATAAATGATGTAACATAAGAAGAGGTGATGCAGGTAATTGATGCGTATGCATTAATAGGGGATACCACTGGTCTTGCTGAAAAGATACAGAGTTTCTTCATGCAAGAAGTTATATCAGAAACACAATCTGTGTTAAAGGCAATTGTGCATGAGGTATGTCAGTATGTTTTCTTGCCTTACTTCCTTTCAGTATCAGCTGGATTTTTGAATTGTTTAGGAGGCAGGAGAATTAATAGTATAGTTTCCCTACTTGATATGTGAATAACATCGAGTGTGGAGGTAGTTCATTATATAGCAACAATGTTATTCTTTGTAATACCTTGTGGACGTTTGTAATTATGGCACCACTGTACCATTCCCTCTTTTGAATATATATAGACGTATCACGTATGCATGTATTGTAGTTGCTGAAGCATAGTGGTGTTATTCTTAGTTTACATATATTGGTTCAAGTGAGGATTGACAGAACTTTATTACTCAGAATGGGTAGGAGTAAGATAATTGCTCATAATAATTTATATTTGAGGTCCCAAAACAATAGTACTGGCCATAGCAATGGATTCACATTAAAGTTTAGTTTGCTTGATTTAAAGGACTATGATTTCTTTCTTTTTCAAACAAAACTTGAAGGACTCTTTAGTTATTTAATTAGTATGTTGATCTTTTTTGTAGGATGAGGAGGGACTTCCGCAAAATAGTAGGTACTTTTTTTTTTCTTCCTCCACTAGCATATTTACCATCCTTTTAATTACGACTTTCAGTATTTTTACATTAGATTGGCTTCATAGTTGTTATTTCAATTCCAGGCTTACTTACAGTGATCTATGCCTTCAAATACCTGATCCTAAGTTTAGGCAGTGCTTATTAAGAACGTTGGCTGTTCTATTTGACCTTATGTGTTCATACCATGAAATTATGGATTTCCAGCTAGAGAGAAAGGTAAGTTTCTGGTTTCTCTTAAGTAAATTTTTTTTCCCCTTCATTATGCATTTTTCCCTCTGCTTTGTGCAATCAAATATTCATGTGGACTTGTACTCCCCCCAAAAAAAGAATTCACGTGGACTAATTTTATATCAATTTTAGCATTTGTATTTTATTATTTTCTTTGCACTGGTTAGAGATAAAAATCACTAAGGCTTCCACCTAATAGCTAAATCTCTAGTTTTATAAGCTCTTCAGATCCAGAAAAGATCTCACTCAACATGTATGTTGGAGAAGCCTTGATTCGGTTTTGATGAATTGAGCAAAGCACTTTTCAGTGATAGAGTACTCTTTTCACAAACATTCAGTATTTCTATGCATCCAAGCTTAAGACTGGGAAGAAAGCTATTCATGATTACATGGTCTATAGTTGTTTGATATTTGTTTTTCACTCTCATACATATGGTTGATTTTAATCTCAGGACTCAGCAGCACAAACTTCAAATAAGTACTATGAAGAAATTTCATGTAGTCCCAGTGAGGCTCGGGAGTCCAGATCTGGAGATATAATACCCAGCTCATCTTCTAGGGAGGAACCTGCAACAATTAGCTCAATAACTGAAACTACCAGAACTGCTGGTTCATCATACAGTGATTCTCCTGATCCAGTTAATGAGGCCAGAAAGGAAGACAATGCAGCATCAAACATTGAATCCCCATGGTACCATCTTCGCAAAGAAGCTACAGCATTGGTTTCACAGACCCTTCAAAGAGGACGCAAGAATCTGTGGCATCTCACTGCAAGTCGTGTGTCAGTATTGCTTTCTTCGGCTGCAGCTTGTTCTGCAAGCATTCATCAATTCTTGAAAAATTATGAAGATCTCAGTGTCTTCATTTTGGCTGGGGAAGCCTTTTGTGGAATTGAAGCAGTTGAATTGAGGCAGAAATGGAAGGTTGTTTGTGAAAATTATTTCGTAGCTTTTCACCGACAAAATGTGCATGTAAGTTACCTTAAGGCTTCCCATTCTTCTTGGTAGTTAGAGTCATAATGTTGATTGTGATTTCCTACTCAGTGCCTTTGAGCCTTGTATAATATGTTAAGTACAAGTGCAATGTCACAAGTCGCCTCTTATGTCTGCTCGGTGTCTCTAAGCTGGTGATGTGTTGCAGCTGTCAATAAGATTATAATAACTAATATTATTAAATTAATGTAATAATTTTCTGTTTTAAAAATTTATTTACTTATTTTGTTCTTTCTAGTTGCATGTTGGGATGTCTGGCACAACTTGTTTGTGGTTCAGTATTCATCTAATCAAATTTTACTTGTAATAGAAGATAATCAAAATTGCAGAATTTTTTGCTATTTTTGAATTCAGAAATGTTCACAATAACATTTTGTTCCATGATGTTACATGTCAGCTATGTCATTTATGTTACTGTTGATTTTCTGCAGTCTTGGAGGATCAGAAGGTCCAGAATCCCAGAAACTGCTGTGCTATAATTATGTGGAAAATTAAGAACAGTTGCTTTAATTTGATGAAACTATTGCAAAATGCAGAAAGTAAATAATTCATACTGGGAATGAAATTGATTAATTGTATTTTTTTTTTGCTTCAGACACTCCAAAAAGGGGCGAACCGGAGCAGTGGTAAAACTGTTCTTTTATGATTGAAAGGTCATGGGTTCGAATCCAGGAAACAGCCTCTTTGCAATTATGCAAAGGTAAGGCTGCCTACAAGGATTACCTTCACCCCACACTTGCTAGTCGGGTTTCACGGGGAGTGGTTCAGGCACTCCAAATTTGTGATGCTGAATAGTTAGCTATATAATTGCTAAATTGTTGTTTGGGCTTGTTAATATGCCATCCTCTGAACCTGAACAATGTCTATAATCATTTATAAATGGTTTAATTTGTTTTGTTGCTTTCTATTTTTAGGCACTAAAAATGGTTTTGGAGAAAGAGACTTGGTTAAAATTACCTCCAGATACAGTACAAATTATCAGTTTTGCTGGACTTATTGGTGATGGAGCACCGTTGATTTCTTTGTCTAGTGGTAAATCAATTAATGTCAGTGCAATCCATTCTGCTAAATCAGTGAACATGGTTCACACCAGTGCTAGGAGGAATGGGTTCTCTCATTGGATTAAAAGTGGAAACCCTTTTTTGCAAAAATTATCAACCTCCAAAGAAGGTCATGGTTACTCCCAACCTAATGGATCAATTTATGGTGAATCGGATGGAGGTTCAACCAACAACTTTCAGGATGATAAAGCCTCACCTAGAAAGAATGGTTCTGATCAAATGAATGGTGCCAATTCTGTTTCAGAAGATGAAAATGAGGATCTTCTTGCTGACTTTATTGATGAAGACAGTCAACTGCCAAGTCGAAGTTCTAAACCCCATATTTCAAGAATTAACTCTTCACAGTGTAATGATGAAGAGAATACAACACATACCGGATCTTCTCTATCTCTTTTAAGGTAAATTGCTTTACATTTTTTATTAGAAAAATCAGTTATTTTCCTCCACATAGTTTTCATTATTAATATTATATTTAATGAGATATATTTTATTTCTTAAAATGTAAGGTCTATGGATAAATATGCAAGGCTTATGCAGAAATTAGAAGTAGTAAATGTTGAGTTCTTTAAGGTAGGCTAATTCTGCCCTTAAATGGTTTCCACTACTTTATGTCCCTCCCTCCCCCTCCTTTCTTTTCACGTTATTGCCTGGTGGTGTTTTATTTTTTTCCTCTAAATTCTTTTTTCCTATTCTTTATATTGGTGCAGGGAATATGCCAGTTGTTTGAAATTTTTTTCTATTTTATATATGAAACATTTGGTCAGCAAAACACAAGTTCAAGTGGGAAAAGCTCAACTAATTCTCTTAATTGTAAGTGGCATTGTGTATTACATACTCAAACATGGGTAACTAAATCCAGATTTGAGTTGATTAGTAATTAGTGATTGAATTCAATTGTGACATGTAGATCGCTTGAGGACAGCCTTATCCAGAATAAACCAAGAATGTGAAGAGTGGATGAAGTGCCAGATGTCTTCACCAACATCTTTGAGTTCATCATTCGTACATGCAGAGTTGACACCTACAAACCCTCCCAATACGAATTTTGGCCACTCCTCAGGGACTTCTTTGGGTCTCAAGGTATTCACGTGAAGCTCTTGTTTGGGAAAGAAGTTTCTCACATGCTTTATAAAGAAAGGTTTTCACATGACTAAAACAGCAATGCTTTCTATTTTAAATTTCTTTCATTGCTTATAAACTGCTTTGCAATGTTGATTTATTTGAAAAAATCCCATCTGTATATTAAGTCGGAATTATTATTATTTTCTATAATTTGTCCCAGAAATAATACAATACTCAAATTTGATTGAGCAGATCTCTATATATTATATCTGACTTTTCACTGCAACTTGCATCTTATCCTCCTTGTTACGACATTTGATGGTTATTTTTTTACTATCCAAGCCACATCATATGGTTGAAAATAAATGTTGCAAGATGAAACATGTTATATTGGGGAGATTTTTTCTCCTTTCACTTATTAATTAATGTTATTGGAGTCTGTGGTGGCTTGTAAAATCTGATATTTTCTTAATTTGTATAGTTCCGATTTTGAGTCAAAGATGAAGCTGTGTATTACATGTACATGTCTCTATAAATTCATTAATATGTTTCAGGAAAGATGTGTGGCTGTTGACACCATATCTCTTGTTGCTCGAATACTGAATAGATCCAAATCTCATCTTCAATCAATGCTCTTGCAAAGTAATTCAACTGTACTCGAGGATTTCTATGTGCATCTGGTATGTGAAGTCTCTATTTAAGTTGAAGTGGTTAAGATCTTGTCAAAATTGATATTGACAGATCTTTTGAGTTGACTTTAGTGACTATTCAACAAAAAATTGTTTGTATAATGACATCATGGAATACAACTTTGATTGACGAAGATTTGAAATGTTATGGCTTAGATAAAGTTGAAATCCTGCTAATTTTGATATTTACTGTGATTCATGTCTAAGCTTTGTTTGGTAGGGAGGATTTGGAAGGAAGGTAATGGAAATGGACCACTGTTATGTACCTAAACTGGAGCTAGTCTGCAACCTTTTCATCTCCTTTCAAATCCTCTACCAAATGTTGAAACCATAGGGTTTTAGGTATAGATGGCAAAAAGGGAAAAACTGAATTATATTGTTGCTGAATGATGTTGTTAAAAAAAAAAAACACTAATCCCTATTTATACTAAGGGATTAATGTTTCTCATTTTGTAGGAGATAATTTTATCTCCTACACACATAAAAGTGTGTGGGCCCCATGTGGAGCTATGTGAAGAGAAGAGAGAAAAAAAAGAAAACATGGGCTCCACACACTTTTATGTATGTGTAGGAGATAAAATTATCTCCTACATATACTAAATAGAAAACTACTAAAATAAAGAAAAAATTATGAAATATAAGGAAATAGGAAAATTAATCCTGAAAGATCCTCTAATACTTTAAACTGTATTAAGATATAATCTTAATATTATATGATATCTTCTAGATATTCTAACACTGCCCTTCAAGCTATAGTTTATTAAACTTTAAGCTTGTTACAAATAAATGCTTAAAAAAAGGAAATATAACCAAATAATATAATTTGGGCTCCACAAAACATTGTTAAGAAAGGCACTTACGGGATCCGGTAGATATTCAACAAGATGATTGGAATGGCCATAAGCCTAAAAGAGTTGGTTGAAATATTGCCTGACCAAGGAAGAAGAAAATTCACTGGAATGACCATTATCAGATTTGTCTTTGCAATCAAATATACACAAGAACTTAAAACTTCTCCTTCAAGTTCATCAAGAACAACATTTGGATTAGGGGTGTGCAAAATAACCACAAAAGTGGGTCGAACCATGAACCGAACCGAACCGCTCCATAAAATAACCGGTTTTAAAAAACTAGTTCATGAACCGAACCGGTTTTTAAAGAACCGGTTCATGAACCGAACCGGTTTTTAGAACCGGTTTAAGAACTGAACCAGTTTTTAGAACCGGTTTAAGAACAGAACCGTTTCTGAACCGAACCGAACCATTTTCAAACCAAACCAAATTAATTTTTATAACTTTATTTTTTAAATTTTTAAATTTTTTTCTTTTCAAAAGAGGGTCGACCCGAACCGGTTCCGAACCACTTCTGAACCGGTTCCGAACCGAACCGAACCACTTTCGAACCAAACCGAACCACTTTCGAACCGAACCAGTTTTGGACCGAACCGAACCACTTTCGAACCGAACCATTTAAACCAATTCGGTTCGGTTTTTCAAAAAAACCGGTTCGGTTCGACCCATGCACATCCCTAATTTGGATGCTTCAACCACATGAAAACTTAAGAGACCCAACCAAAGCATGCGTAGGACAAGGTTCGACGGGTCAAGCTGCACCTAGGAAAAATGTTGATGGGGCAGGTTGCTACTGGGACAAAGTTCGACGGGGCCAAACAGTATCTGTGACAAAATTTGATGGGGCCAATTTGCATAGAAAAATTGTGGGTGGGTGACTGGAAGACGGTGGACTGTTGTTGGAATGACGACATGACAGTGGGCAGTAGCGAACAAATGAGAGAAGGTTGCGGAAAGATGATGACAGAGACGCTTGACTGCTGTGAGAAGGTTGATGGAAATTCAGTTGACATAAAGTTTCAGATTTTTGGGAATTTAACTGCAGAAAAGTGACGGGACTGGTCACGGAGGATGGCTGCTTTGATACATGATAGGATTTTAGGTATAGATGGAAAAAAGAGAGAGAAGATTGAATAATATTCTATAATGATCTGATATGATGTCATTACAAAAGACAAAACACTAATCTCTATTTATACTATATAGGGAACTAAAATAAATAATCAAATCATGAAATAGGATACTCTAAAGAATATTCAGATATAATCTTAATATTAGTATGATATAATATCTTCTGGATTTTATAACACCAAACATGGCATAGAAATAGCACCGTGTTGTAAAAGATTATAATATTTTGGAGTGTCCTTACATATGCTTACATGTGGAGTAGCAATGCTTACATCCGAACTTGTATCCATTGGTGGCTGTAAGGTTACTAGTTTAAGAAACTCCTTATCTTGGTTTAGGAAGGAATGAGAGAGCACCTTTCCTTAACCACAGGTGCGAGATTAATCCTCACTCTGGGTACTGAGGTTGCCCTTAACCACAGGTGCTTTCCACAGGCTTGTACCCTTGACATTGTGGAGGCCACTTGAGTGCTAAAATCAAGCTTGCTTACCACTTGAACCTCCCCGGTTTCGGTCATTAAAACCCTTTTTGAGCATATCTATACATATACAATCAAGGTGTCAACTTCTAGTGGAAGATCATGTTTGGATTGTATATTTAGAATATATTTTCTTATCTAGTTGCTTATTTCCTGTTGATTCAATTGTTTTTGTTTTATTTTTTATATGAAAAAGCTAAGTATGGAAAACAGCAATCTTTAATATATAAGGATTTCTTTAGGTAGATGCTGTACCAGATCTTACACAGCATGTTCATCAGACAACAGTAAGACTACTGCTGCACATTAATGGGTAAGACAAATGTATACCTAGCTAGAAGTCTACTAGATTGCTTTGGAAATGTTGCTAATATATATGACTTTTGTATTATCAAATTGACATCAAAACCACTTGAGAAGGGAAACTATATTCTACTGAAATGTATTTAGTTTAATAAAATTTTATATTTTCTGGTTTAAACTACAAATATTTTCTGTTTGTTGTAGAAAACAAAAATTTCCAAATATATTAAATAATACTCCTTTTTATTAAGTGAAATATTGTATTGTTATCTACAATTCAAATTCATATTTACTATTCTTTTATTTTAAAGGAAATTATTTATTTGAAATTGCTTTGCAGTAAAAATCATTTTGTAATATATTTTAAAGGGAAAAAAATTGTGTTACCAAATGCAACGAAAGGAGTGTGTTTGGTGTCAGATGTGGTTTGGAATGATCAGAAATTGGTTTTAACTCTTGATGCTCGTGTTTTTTTTGTAAGCCCCTGAGTCTTTACTGGCCTCCTAACCAGCACTATTGATATTGGGTTAGAAGTTATAGAAACAGAAATTTCAACCTTATTTTGTGTGTTTTATACTTTTTTTTTTGGTAAAAGAGTGTGTTTTATACTTTATTATATTGCAATCCCATGGTAACTACTTTAATTTGGTTTTTTAATTTTTGCTCAACTTCTTACAGGTATGTTGAACGTGTTGCAAATTGTAAATGGGAAGTAAAAGAGCTTGGGATGGAGCATAATGGGTTTGTATTTTTTGGATCATCTTTATATTTGAATGCCAAGTCATTATTTTTTCTTCTTTTTATTACTTTTAATTGTTTACACCAAGTCTTGGGATTTGCTAATTTTATATCAAAGATAAAAAACTTAATTGCCCTATTTAACACCTGAATGCTTTTATATGTGAATGAAATTTGGAATATATTTGCAATTTTGGATTAGGAACATTACTACTGGATGATTTTAATGCCAGCACTTGTATTTTAGTGTCTAATCATCTTGGGACAATGTATTATATATCATCAAATAGCCTTTGATATTTGGGTTTTGGGCCAGATAGTATAGCTTCTAAAATTTAGTTCCGTTGGTATTATTGAGAGCTGCAAGCCTGCAACCATATCTATAGACATTAAATGTAACTGCTTTTTTTTTTTCCTTAGAATTTTTATCTAGTAAATAAGATGGCATTCTTTCTGCAGTTCTGGCTTAAATTGTGTTGATAGGTATATTGATTTGTGTGGGAAATCCATGACAGGGGACCACCATCAATGGACTAAGGCTACATCAACCGTAGTAAGTGGGTTCGACACCATATCTCAACCAAAAACCTTAAGGCATTGGGTTTATGGATCCATCCACATATATCCACTTCACTTGGCCCATTATCAATCAATGTGGGACTCATCACACTTGAATACCCCGACAATCTCCTCCTCAAGTGTGAAACTTACCATTGATATGCTCCCCCTCAACCGAGTACCCAGGGCTAAAATACTCAACTTGTCTCTTAGTCAAACACCTGGCTAGCCCGAGCTCAACCCGGCTTTGATACCGCTGTCAAGCCCAGGGAAAGCGTATGGCAGGGGACCACCATCAATGGGTTAGGGCTACATTAACCGTAACAAGTGGGTTCGACACCACATCTCAACCCAAAACCATAAGGCATTGGATTCATGGGTTCATTCACTTATATCCACTTCATCTAGCCCATTATTAACCAATGTGATACTCATCACACTTGGATATCCCAACAATTTGTTGTAAATATTAGAATTATTTATCTAATCATTATTTTGTATCACTATTTTGTAATAGTTAGAATACTCTAGAAACTTATTTGGGCTTAGCCCATTAGGTCTTTTTAGTTTCTTTAAATAGAGAATTTTTGTACATTTATTGATACAATTTAGTAATATACAAATCTTTTTTCCAACATGATATCAGAGCTTTAGTGACTATGAGGTCACGAGTTCGATCCTCATCTTGTAGAGTTTCTTAGCACAGGTAGGTAGACCTGTGCATTATCTACTCTTCAAGTCCAGTGGGCTCTCGTGTGAGGGAGTGTGTTAGATAAGTATATAAATAATTGATGGGTGTAATATGATTTGTTATTGGTGGAGTTTTAGAATAAGCTGCATTCTTTCTGCAGTTCTGACTTAAATTGTGTTGATAGGTATATTGATTTGTTACTGGGGGAGTTTAAGCACTATAAAACTCGACTTGCTCATGGAGGAATTCGTAAAGAGGTATTGCAGATACTCATTATATCATGAGACATACTCATTAAGTGTATATATAACAACTTATTACATGAAGTACATATTTGTGTTTGAAAATCTTGCTTTTAACTTGTCGAAAAGGAAAAACATTGAAAAGTAATTCCTACTGTCAAACATGACTTTGATTCACAAATTCTGCTTCTGTATGTGTAGATTCAAGACCAATTATTGGACTATGGGCTTGAAATTGTGGCAGAAACTCTTGTTGAAGGACTTTCACGGGTAAAGAGATGTAGTGATGAAGGACGAGCTCTAATGTCATTGGATCTGCAGGTTATTTATCAGCTATGATAAAATCTTTGCAGTACTTTCATGTTGGATTTGGAGTTCATATGGTAGATCATTATATTAAATTATGGCATAACCTAATTTAATCTTAATCCATTGTTAAATTTAAAAAGGAAAACCCCATGACACAAAGGCTCCTGACTTTGGGAGGGTGGGGTGAGGATGGATTGTACACATCCTTACCCTTACAATTTTGCAAAGACATTGTTTACTATATTAAATTCGAACCCATGGCGTTTCAGTTACTTACTACTTCTTCAAGACTCGCCCTTAATCCACTATTATATTATGTGATAAAAAATTTACCTGTGGCTGAATTACTTTTCAAAGTTAAGCTTTCAAGACTATTTATTTTCAGATCTTAATAATAATCATATCATGGGCGTATTGAAATATCTTATGAAACAAATATGAATTCTGATGTATCGCAACGCAAAGTTGCGACAATGACCAATATTGATGAACCTTCCTTCTCCTTCAGTAATTCTTTTTAAGTTTTTATATGTTGGGTTTGGATTTCTGTCTTTCCACCTTTCAGGTTTTGATCAATGGGCTACAACATTTTGTGTCGTTGAATGTGAAGCCCAGGCTACAAATGGTTGAAACTTTCATTAAGGTAAGGAACAAAGGACATGGAAACACATTCCCACTATTTTGTCTGCAAATACAGATGAGTTTTGGTCACATGGTAGAATTAGTTGGGTGTTGATGCCCGACCCGTTCTATAAATTGGGATCTCACATGTTTGAAACTTCCTTTGGATGCAATCAACATTTTATTACTTACGCTCATTATTAACTTGGACTTGTAAACCAGGCTTACTACCTTCCCGAGACAGAATATGTGCACTGGGCGCGTGCTCACCCGGTAAGAATAGCCCCTTTCTACAGCATCATTACTGTATCTGATTGCTTAGGTTTTAACGAAGCAACCCATCCATTACAGGAATACAGTAAAAGTCAGATTGTGGGACTGATCAATCTTGTTGCCACCATGAAAGGTTGGAAGAGGAAAACTAGGTTGGAAATACTGGAAAAGATTGAATGAGTTGCTGTCTTTTGTTGTGTATGAGGTCAGGCATATAGAAACTTCTGCTCCTTTCCCCTTAGTCTTTCATTTTTGGCGAGCTCGGTGTAAAGGTAGTGTATATTGCAGGGTATTTGATCCCTATTAATTATGGAGTATTTTCCATATTTGTGCTTCTGGTGTCCTGTAGATAGTCCTTTGAAATTAAGCTGTAATTGTACAATAATTTTACTTTCATGTAAAAAGTTTTTTTATAACTTGAGTAACTCTGATTACCGCAATTTATTTCTCTTTCTCACCTTTATATTCATCAATGTCAATGGCGCACAATATACACAATTTCCTATGTGAGTTGAACAGTATGTGCCACTAACATAACTCCTGATTGTAACATTGGATCTCATGATATTTCTTGTTTACGTCAGTTTGTGAAGTCCCTATTATTGGCAGGTACAGTGGTGTAAGTTTCCATCAGAGACAAATATCTAACAGTGTGACCCATTTGTTTCTTTTTACCCATTTTCTATCTGGTCCATACCTGTAACGAACTCCTTCAGCTGGTTCGGTATTTATGGGGGATTCAGCACTTTCCATTAATGTTAATCGACATACGAGAATGGTAGGAGGGAGAATAGGGAGAGAAGGAGAGGGGGAGGGGAAGAGACGAAGCAAGGGGGAATATTGTTTGAAATTCTATTTTATATGAATATATATTGGTGAAATATTGTTTGATATATGATATTATATAGTAAAAGCTAAAACAGTTATACTCGCGGTTAAAATATCATGATATTAAGATCAGTAAATTGAAACTTGAAAATCAATTATTCTTATGACAGCGTTTATTGCACTCTTGTATCTCTGCCTTATTTTCACTGTTGTTCTTCTCTTTCTTTTCTTTTTTGATAATAATGGAGGGCAACCCATAAAGAAAACAGTAGCAAAGAGTCTAGAAATCAAAACAAAGGTTCTGTTTAATTATTGTTTTTAAAAACAGTTTTTTAATTTTCAGAAAAAAAAATAAAAAAAACTCATTTGATAAGACTTATTTTGTAAAAAAGTTTTAAAACTGTAAATATTTTTTTGTTTTTAGAATCAAATTAAGAGAAATTGTTTTGTTTTCTGTCTTGGTTTTTAACTTTCAAAACAAAAATAAAAAAATACTGAAAATAACTGTTTTCATAATTATTCTACGAAATAATTGCAAGAATAAAAAAATCAAAACACAATCAAAAGGCTCTTGTTTGATTGCGTTTTAGTTTTTTTGTTCATTAACCCCGAGCCAGCATGATTGCTAGCCATTCCCGTGCAAGAGGCAAGCACATCCCTTATACCATCGGGCGTTTCACTGTTGTTCTTTGCTTTGTCCTGTTTTTGCTGACTCCAACTTGGACCCAGGGGACTGTGCAATTTCGTCCGCTCATGTTAATGTGAAACAGTGTTGATCAGTAGATAACTGCAGTAGATTCAGATTGTGCTAACAAAATAAATGAAATAGGTAGAGACACACCCATACCCTACTCTAAGGAAAGAGTTTCAAATTCCTTTGTTCGTCTATTCATTTTCACAGTAGATGGGTATTCCATTTCTCCTAGATATTTTGAAGCCTCTCCCATCTAGACAGTGAAAAGTGAAAACAAATTAAACACATCTAGGTTTGCTTTATTTTGTCACTAATACGGAGAAGGAACGACAAGAGAGGGGATAAATCAGTAGCCCATAGAGCGCGAGAGACCAAAAAGGAAGAGTTACTTGAGCTTTTCTTTGCCAAGCTTCAAACTCCCTTTGTTGGACAAATGACATAGAACTACAACAATCAGGCAGATAAATTATGTTACTTTACAATAGATCTGAAAAGACCTTATCAATGATTTCCAAAAGAAAAAAAAGAAAAAAAAAAAGGACCTTATCAATCAGCAATAGTTAAGACAAAAGATGTAAAACCGCCTGAAATGGATTTAAGAGCAACACCGTCCATTAAAATCTTGTTATTTCCCTTCAGGTTAGCATTACTTCCAAATTCAGACATCATGTCACATAATTGGGGTGTTGCATACCTAAATGAAGAATCTCTTGCCATCGATTCTAAAAAAATATTACTGAGTGTGCTGTCCATAAAGCCTTTATTTTGTCCTTATGCACGACAGTTACACCGACTCCCATAGCTAGCATCTTGTAAACGTGAGGAATCAGTTCCGTATTCTAACAAGTCAATTTCGATCAAAGACTAAAAAAGTAATATAGATTATCCCAACTTCATTGTTGATAAGGGATACGGAGTCCCAATCCAATAGAACATTGTAGATGTCCTAAATATACCTCAAATCAATATCTTTTTACGACCATATTAATTTATGAGAAATGTTATAGTTACAACTTTTTTTTTTTACAACCTCTTATAATCATATTTTATTACCGTTGATTTTTGCCAATCAACGATTATCATTTATTGTGAATTAATAATTAATTAATTAATTTAATTTGTTAAAATAATAACCGTTGATTGGCGAAAATCAACTGTGATAAAGTATAGTTATAAGAGGTTATAAAAAAAATTGTAACTATAACCTTCCCCTTAATTTATATACTTTGGGGGCCCTACAAAAGAACCATCAGTAGAATATAAATTATAGTACCTCTTGGTTACTGCTCGACCGAATCACAGATTCAAGTTACCTTAACATCAAACGACCTTTGATATTTAGTCTTTTTTGGTCACATGGTGTAACTATCACATCAACACTTATTTAATATTCAAAATATTGGAATGTTATGTACCTTAATCATATTTTTAGACTGCACAATTTTTTGTTGCATGGATAGGTATAAGACTTGTTGATGGATGATCTTAATGACTACAGAACCGAACTTGCTCATGGGGCGTGCAAATCGAAAAGAGGTATTGCTTATCATCTCATGGTCATTATTATGTGGGATATAGTCATTATATGCATCATCAACTATCCATGGTGAAGAGAATTACTCATGAGTGTTATTGGATCTTCAAGTTCTGTCTAAACTAGGACCAAATTTATTTGGTTTTAATAACTGGTATTTGGAGTTCTTTTGTTAGTAAGTTTGAATATTGTGGTTGAACAAGAATTTAATGTGAAGTTATTAACTCTCTAGATTTACAAAATCACGTTCTCGTAAAATATTATCAGTATTGAATTACTCGGCAAAAAAATTTAATTATTGCATTTAAATCAAATAATTACGCATCTAATGTTGTTTTTGAAATAATTACGGATCTACTGCATAATGTGACGCCCCATGTGACGCCTCAACTGAGGCGTCTCACCCTAAGGGGAAGACGCCCAAATGGGGCGTCTCTCATGAGGTAGTGACACGTGTCACTTTTTTTTTCAAAAAAAATATTAATTTAATCATAAAACTTCTGAAGGCCATAACTTTTAACTCGAGTATCCAAATCAGGTAATTCTTTTTTTGATTTCACATAACTTTTGAGATCTACGTAATGACACCCCATTTGATATATTTTATCTCTCACAAACACAATTTCAATTTGCAAGAATGGTATTATAAGAGCGGTTAAACCCAGAAGCCTCTGAGTTCTGGATTTGTGATTTAATACAAAAAAAATAAATAAAATTTGGATTTGTGATTTAATATAAGCTTTTGGGTTATTATTCGTGGTCTGAAATTAATGATGACTTATGAATGTTTTTCAAAAATAAAATTACCTAAATTAGGCGTGATTGCCTCTTGAATGAAACCCAATTTAGACGTGTTGGTAACATGTCAGGTTTTGACACGTGTTGACACGTGTCACATTTTTAAACTCAGAAGCCTCTGAGTTCTGCGTTTGTGATTTAATACAAAAAAAAATCAAGATTTGATGTGTGATTTAAATTAAAAAAATAAAATTTTATTTTTATTATCAAAAAAATTTGGTTTGTGATTTAAATTAAAAGTAACAATTATTATTAATAAGGAAAAAATAGAGATTTGATTTGTGATTTAAACTCAAAAATCAATTTGAAAAATCAATATTAATAAAGGAAATAATTAAATAAATATTCTAAATCTCTAAGGAAGAAGGATTACCTGATTTAAATTTAAATTATGTTTGTGAGAAATAAAATATATCAAATGAGATGTCATTGCGTAGATCTCAAAAAGTTATGTGCAATCAAAAAAAGAATTACCTGATTTGGATACTCAAGTTAAAAGTTATGGCCTTCAGAAGTTTTATGATTAATTAATATATTTTTTTGAAAAAAAGTGACACGTGTCACCACCTCATGGGAGACGCCCCATTTGGGCGTCTTCTCCTTGGGGTGAGACGCCTCAATTGAGGCGTCACATGTGACGCCCAGAAGGGGCGTCACATTGTGCAGTAGATCCGTAATTATTTCAAAAACAGCATTAGATGCGTAATTATTTGATTAGAATGCATTATTTTAATTTTTTTGCCTGAATTACTCTTCAAATTCGAAGCTTCAAGGCCTCATTTTTATCCTTTTTTCTTCTTGATACAAGATGGTATCAAGAAGAGGGAACGAACTCGAGAAAAGAGAACAAAATGGGGTTTTCTTATTTTGATACCGGTATTCTGTTTTACAATCCTTTTTATATTCTGTCCCTTAGTTACAATCCCTTCTTTTTACACGTGACCCTCATCTCTAGCAATTACCCAATCCCTTTACAGCAGCTCAACTCCTAATTACAACACGTGTCTTTTGTTACAATTGCTAATCAATACAGTAGTCCTTTGACCAAACTGGTTTACTTCTCTTCCTTGCTACTCTTTTATCCGTAACAACTGCCCCACCCTCAACAGGGACCTTGTCCCCAAGTTCCAATGATGGATAAGCATGACGAAGCTCCAATATTGATTCCCAAGATGAATCTTCAGGGACACTAGCTGACCATTGGACCAATGCTTGCTGTTGCTGACGACCTTTTATAGATATTCACCGCTTGGACAGAATAGCAATTGGAACTTGTAGAGGCTGGTTGCTCATGCTATATGCTGGAAGAGGGGAAATTGGTACAGTAACACAACCTTTGTAAAGCTTAAGAGCTGAAATATGAAATGTGGGATGAATTTTGTACCCATCTGGTAGCTGAAGTTGGTAAGCCACTTTACTAATTACCTTTTGAATAGGAAATGGTCCATAGAAACATTTGGCCAACTTCTGGTTTGAGCGACGCTGGACAGAAACCTGCCTGTATGGTTGTAGTCTCACTAGCACAAAATCACCTTCAAAAAAGCTACGGTCAGTACGGTGTTGATCCACCAATGTCTTTATACGGTTCTGCGCTCTGGCAAGAGACAACTTCAACTGAGCTAATAACTCAGTACCTTTAGTAAGCTGCATGGATACTGGGGGATACTTGGAGGTGGACGACCATATAACGCCTGAAAAGGACTCATGGAAATTGAAGAATGTATTGAAGTGTTATAATGGAGTTCGGCCCAACACAAAAAAGAAGACCAGTGATGGTTTTGATCTAAGCAAAACGCACGAAGGTACTGCTCTAAGAACCTATTTGTCACCTCGGTTTGTCCATCGGACTGAGGGTGATACGCTTTCAATTTAGTGCCACTTAATCAAAACAACTTCAGCCAAAATTGGCTCATGAATATTGGGTCCCTATCAGAAACTAAAGAACGAGGAAACCCATGAAGCTTGATGACCATTTCACAGAATAATTCAGCAACAGTTGCTGCTGTATATGATGCAGACAAAGGACCAAAATGAGCAAACTTTGTGAGACGATCAACTACCACAAGTATAATGTAAAAGCCATTTGAACGAGGTAACCCCACAATCAAATCTAATGTGAGATCCTCATACACTGCTTCTGGTATAGGTAATGGGTGTAGAAGGCCTAATGGGGCTTGAGTGGAGGTTTTAATTTGTTGGCAAATCGAGCACTCTCGAACAAATTGATTGACATCAACACGCATTTTGGGCCAATGAAATGAGGCTGATAGTATGAGGAAAGTGCAAGGATTAGCTGCATGTCCTCCAACCTGTGATGAGTGTGCCTCCTCAAGTAATATTGGCTTCAAATCCGAATCATAGCTAAGCATGCAAAGTTTTTTGTGAAACAACATGCCATCCTTACGTGTGATCTCAGAATTTACTAGCTCCCCACGTGTTCACTTTTCATGAATCCGCAACAATTCTGGTTTAGTGGCATTCTCTGCTTTAATTTGAGCTAACATATAAAACGTTGGTTCACCAAATAACGACAGCATGGCTCCCCCATCATGTTGTCTTGACAGTGCATCCGCCACTGTGTTAGACCTCCCTGGCTTGTATTCAATGTTGAAGGAATACCCCCAACAAATTTGATAAGTATCTATGTTGCTCAGAAATCAAAACTGTTTGAGAGAGAAGCTCTCTAATACTTTGACGGTCAGTCCTTATAACGAAATGGGCACCTAATAAGTAGTGTCTCCATTTTTTTACCGCTTCCGTTATGCCATAAAGTTCACCCACATATGTTGAGGCCATAGATAAACGAGGCCCCAGCTTCTTGCTAAAATAAGCAACTAGTTTCCCATGCTGAGTTAATACCGCACCTATACCTGTATTGGAAGCATCAGATTCGACAATAAAAGGACTTGGGAAATCAGGCAGTGCCAAGATTGGCGTGTTAGATATGGCTTCCTTAAGCCTATAGAAAGCCAAATTTACCTCATCACTCTACTGGAACTTATCTTTTTTTAACAAATATGTTAGAGGGGCTGCAATTGTAGCATAATGATGAACAAAACTCCTGTAATAGCCACACAAACCCAAAAACGCACATATCTGTTTAACAAATGTAGGTTGGGGCAAATCCTTCATAGCAGCTATCTTTTTTTGGTCAGCTTTAACTCTATTTGCAGAAACAATGTGTCCCAGGTATGAGATATCTGACAAACCAAAATCACATTTGCTTAGTTTAACAAAAAATAAATGTTGAATTAAGCAACGAAGTACCTGTTCCAGATGCAAAATGTGCTCCTCCAAAGAGCTGCTATACACCAATATGTCATCGAAAAACACAATCACAAAACGCCTCAAGAAGGGTTGGAATATCTTGTTCATTGCAGATTGGAAAGTGGAAGGTGCATTCATGAGACAAAATGGCATTACAAGAAATTCGTAATGACCATCATGAGTTCGAAATGCCATTTTTGGGATGTCTTCATGCATCATTCTAATTTGATGATAGCCTGCACGTAAGTCAAGTTTACTGAAGATGCAAGCTCCCAATAGTTCATCAAGCAGCTCTTCAATAGTGGGGATGAGAAAGCGATCTCTGATAGTTAATGAATTCAGAGCCCTGTAGTCTATACACATTCTCTAAGTAGAATCCTTTTTTTTTACCAATAAAACAGGAGAGGAAAAGGGGCTACGACTATGTTGAATAAAGCCAGCAGACAATATATCAGATACATGTTTCTCAATTTCACCTTTCTGATGATGTGGATACTTATATGGTTTTACGTTCACTGGTTGAGAACCTTCTACCAAATGAATGCAATGATCAATTCCCCTGAAGGGTGGTAACGAATTAGGAGTGTGGAAAACAATAGCACACCTTGACAATACTTGCCAGAGCACGTTTGGAATTTTGTCCTTCAAAGTAGACAAATCCAGCAGCACCGACTCATCCACAGATTCCCCACCTTGAATTTGAATGGCACAACAGACTGCCTCAGATAGTACCTGTCGTTGTTGCTGATGTTGCGAAGCCAGACCCCTCAACTTGACTTGTTGACCCTTCCATAAAATCTCCATAGATAACTCACTGTAGTCATGAGTCACCTTGCCCAGTGAACTAAGCCAATGCATTCCTAATATCACATTTATTTTGTTCAAGTCAATGACCCAAAGATCAATATGGAAAACACACCCTTGGATCATCAGTTGTACATTAGGACACCTCCTCTCACATACCATGAACTCACCATTACCCATAAACACACGCATTCTATTAGAACGGAATGTAGGTAATTTTAATTCTTCCACTAATTGCCTTCGGATGAAGTTATGTGAACCTCCCGAATCAATTAACACTTGCACTTCAGTTTGAGCAATTTGGGTAGATAATTGCAAGGATCGTGGGTTGACACTCCCAGCTAATGAGTGCAGTGTTGCATCAGTAGTGACTCCACTCTTAACTTCAGTTTGCTAGACGATTTCCTCTTATTTTTCTGAACTCGAATCCTCCATGTCACCCACTAAAAGCAACATTTTAGACTTGCACCTATGTTTTGCAGTCCACCTCTCATCACAGGTGTAACATAGACCCAAGTCTTTTTTTTTGCAATTCCTCCGCTGATAATTTTTTGATTGGGAGAGAAGTAGAGGTTACATTCGAAAGGGAAGGCAAAGCTGGAATTGAAACCTGATTCGTCAAAAAACCAGCCACGTGAGATGATTGTTGTTTGTCCTCATGCTGATGCCAATTATTTGTTGAAGAACTAGTAACCATTTTCTTTGATGTTGAAAGAAAGGATGTTCGAAGCTCAGAAAAATGAGAATAGTAAGAAATTGCTAACTGAATGGCTTGATGCAAAGTTGGAGGCCAATGCAATTGGATCGCACCTTGTAATTCTGATTGTAACCCAGAAATGAAGAATGCCATCAATAAATCATCACTAAGCTCTACAGTTTGATTAATCAATTGCTTAAATTCTCTGATGTACTTCAACAAGGATCCTGTTTGTGTGAGCTTGGAAAGAATGCCACGTATGTCTCTGTGATTAGGGAGAGAAAATCGTTGTCGAAGAGCAACAAAAATCACTTTTGAACAACCATTGGTACCAAGGAGCAACAGCTCCTTCCATTTTCAGCGTCACCAATTGCACTTTTAGATGACCAGGTACCTGCTGTAGGCAAAAATAAACTTCCAGTTGTCTGGATCTTTGCCATTAAAGATTGAGATTTCCATCTTTACGTTTTTGCATAACATCCGCGACTCGACATTCTCCATTGTGGCATTCGTATGAGAAACACGAACCAGAGGAGATTGTGCACTCTGAGGCATCGCAACCAACTCTCGAAGGCGTGCATCGATTGCTGCAAATCGAGCATCCAGCGAATCGGTGACGTGCTCCAAACGTTGCTGCACTTCAATACGATGAGACGCAAATTCCTCTGCTAAATCTTGAACCTCATGGTGATGGAGCTCAAGACAATGAAAGCTCCAGTTGATACACAATGGTATCAAGAAGAGGGAACAAGCTCGAGAAAAGAGAACAAAATGGGGTTTTCTTATTCTGATACCAGTATTCTGTTTACAATCCTTTTTATATTCTTTCCCTTACTTACAATCCCTTCTTTTTACACGTAACCCCCATCTTAAGCAATTACCCAATCCCTTTACAGCAGCTCAACTAACATGACTCCTAATTACAACACGTGTCTTTTGTTACAATTGGTAATTACAACATGTGTCTTCTGTTACAATTGCTAAACAATACAGTAGTCCTTTGACCAAACTGGTTTACTTCTCTTCCTTGCTACTTTTTTATCCGTAACACCATGTAAGACCAAGGAAGACCACAAATCTCATTAAGGGTTTATGATGTGATTATATATTGCTTATCAATGAGAAAAAATTGAGAACAGAACCCAAAACGGTACTACTGTAGACAAAGATCCAACCAAACGTGTCAACCTTTCCTTAGCTCCCTTATATCTTTTTGTTTTTTGGCCAACAACACCAAACAATTTGTCTTAAATACCTGGCTTTCTCTTTTTAATGTTAAGCTCTGAAAACCATAATGTTAATCAAATCTTATTCAAGTTCTAAAGTGGACAATAACTGTGTTAATAACAATTGTCTCTCACCCCAAAACGCTTTAGTAGAAGAAAAGAACCTTTTGCTCTTGCTTCGGGGACGTTTGGTAGAGGAGAAATTTTTTTTTTAATCCGGGAATCATGATTAATGGGAATATGATAAGAAAGTTAGGCCAAAATATTCCCGGAAATATGGAGTTAATTTTTCTGATGTTATGTTTGGTTGATTATAGAATATTACTGGGAATGTGGGTAATTTTACAAAAGTAACCTTTTCCCATGATTTTCATTCAAGGCAAAATAACTTCATGACATTAACTGCAGACGATATATTATCATCGCTTCTCTATGTTTCAATGTAATGAAGTCGTTTCCAGTGTTGTACTACAGAGCTGATCGAGTCATATTTATTAATTTTTCCATCACCTTTATCCCATGAACCAGAATATCACTTGCAAATTGCAATGAATCCAAAACTTCACAACCAGATACATTGTGTTAATATTATTAATCATCAGAAAGGACCCAAAAAAAGAAAACCTTCGAAACCAAATTCTTTCTCCCATACACCTTTGCCCTCTTTCGCCCGGGTGACTGATCCTGCCATAATGTACTCCTACCTACACGCACCGGCAACCGAAGTCGGAGAATCCGTAACTGCAGCTATTGAGTCTGCTGTGGGAATAAGCGCGCCTTAAGTTAAAACGTGTCATCCGCTTAGATTGGATTAATGATAAAACATGTATTCAATTCAACCATTCGCATGGTCTGAACAGTGTATAACGTTAATACCCATAAGAAAAAAACGTACATATTTATATAAGAAAAAGAATACTGAGAATATCAAACTATGAAAAAAATCTTGTGGGCTCCTTAGGTGAAGAATATCAAACGTTAATACCCAAAAAGCTAGGAGCAGATTTGCCACGAGGTGTTTGATGGAAGGATTCTGATGAACAGCGAAGAAGAACCCAAAACGAATAAGAACGAAGAAAGTGATGGAATATCCAGGGTTAATTTAGTTTGGGGGCCCTACAAAAGAACCATCAGTAGAATATAAATTATAGTACCTCTTGGTTACTGCTCGACCGAATCACAGATTCAAGTTACCTTAACATCAAATGACCTTTGATATTTAGTCTTTTTTGGTCACATGGTGTAATTATCTCATCAACACTTATTTAATATCCAAAGTATTGGAATGTTATGTACCTTAATCATATTTTTAGACTGCACAATTTTTTGTTGCATGGACAGGTATAAGATTTGTTGATGGATGATCTTAATGACTACGTAACCGAACTTGCTCATGGGGCGTGCAAATCGAAAAGAGGTATTGCTCATCATCTCATGGTCATTATTATGTGGGATATAGTCATTATATGCATCATCAACTATCCATGGTGAAGAGAATTACTCATGAGTGTTATTGGATCTTCAAGTTCTGTCTAAACTATGACCAAATTTATTTGGTTCTAATAACTGGTATTTGGAGTTCATTTGGTAGTAAGTTTGAATATTGTGGTTGAACTAGAATTTAATGTGAAGTTATTAACTCTCTAGATTTACAAAATCACGTTCTCGTAAAATATTATCAGTTTTGAATTACTCTTCGAACAAGGCCTCATTTTTATCCTTTTTTCTTCTTGATACAAGATGGTATCAAGAAGAGGGAACAAACTCTAGAAAAGAGAACAAAATGGGGTTTTCTTATTCTGATACTAGTATTTTGTTTTGCAATCCTTTTTGTATTTTGTCCCTTACTTACAATCCTTTCTTTTTACACGTAACCCCCACCTCTAGCAATTACCCAATCCCTTTACAACAGCTCAACTAACATGACTCTTAATTACAACACGTGTCTTCTGTTACAATTGCTAATTACAACATGTGTCTTACGTTACAATTGCTAAACAATACAGTAGCCCTTTGACCAAACTGGTTTACTTCTCTTCCTTGCTACTCTTTTATCTGTAACAACTGCCCCACCCTCAGGGACCTTGTCCGCAAGGTCCAATGATGGATAAGCATGACGAAGCTCCAATATTGACTCCCAAGACGCATCTTCAGGGACACTAGCTGACCATTGGACCAATGCTTGCCGTTGCTGACGACCTTTTATAGATACCCACCATTTGGACATAATAACAATTGGAACTTGTAGAGGCTGGTTGCTCATGCTATCTGCTGGAAGAGGGGAAATTGGTACAGCAACACAACCTTTGTAAAGCTTAAGAGCTGAAATATGAAATGTGGGATGAATTTTGTACCCATCGGGTAGCTGAAGTTGGTAAGCCACTTTACTAATCACCTTTTGAATAGGAAATGGTCCATAGAAACGTTTGGCCAACTTTTGGTTTGAGCAACGCTGGACAGAAACCTGCCTGTATGGTTGCAGTCTCACCAGCACCAAATCACCTTCAGCAAAGCTACGGTCAGTACGGTGTTGATGCACCAATGTCTTCATATGTTCTGCGCTCTGCCAAGGGACAACTTCAACTGAGCTAATAACTCATTCCGATGTTGCAGCATGGTCTCCAAGGCCTCTACCTTCAGTAAGCCGCGTGGATAATGGGGGATACTTGGAGGTGGACGACCATATAACGCCTAAAAAGGACTCATGGAAATTGAAGAATGTATTGAAGTGTTATAATGGAGTTCGGCCCAACAAAAAAAAGAAGACCAGTGATGGTTTTGATCTGAGCAAAACGCACAAAGGTAATGCTCTAAGTACCTATTTGTCACCTCGGTTTGTCCATTGGACTGAGAGTGATACGCTGAGCTAGCTTTCAATTTAGTGCCACTTAATCGAAATAACTTCAGGCAAAATTGGCTCATGAAGATTGGGTCCCTATCAGAAACTAAAGAACGAGGAAACCCATGAAGCTTGATGACCATTTCACAGAATAATTCAGAAATAGTTGCTGCATTATATGATGCAGACAAAGAACCAAAATGAGCAAACTTTGTGAGACGATCAACTACCACAAGTATAGTGTAAAAGCCATTTGAACGAGGTAACCCTACAATCAAATCTAATGTGAGATCCCCATACACTGCTTGTGGTATAAGTAATGGGTGTAGAAGGCCTAATGGGCCAATGAATGGAGATTTTAATTTGTTGGCAAATTGAGCACTCTCGAACAAATTGATTGACATCAACACGCATTTTGGGCCAATGAAATGAGGCTGATAGTATGAGGAACGTGCGAAGATTGCCTGCATGTCCTCCAACCGGTGATGAGTGTGCCTCCTCAAGTAATATTGGCTTCAAATCCGAATCAGAGCTAAGCATGAAACATTTTTTGTGAAACAACATGCCATCCTTACGTGTGATCTCAGAATTTACTAGCTCCCCACGTGTTAACTTTTCATGAATCAACAACAATTCTAGTTTAGTGGCATTCTATGCTTTAATTTGAGCTAACATATCAAACGTTGGTTCACTAAATAACGACAGCAAGGCTCCCCCATCATGTTGTCAGCGCATCTGCCACTGTGTTAGACCTCCCTGGCTTGTATTCATTATCGAAGGAATACCCCAACAACTTTGATACGTATCTATGTTGCTTAGAAATCAAAACTGTTTGAGAGAGAAGCTCTCTAATACTTTGATGGTCAGTCCTTATAACAAAATGGGCACCTAATAAGTAGTGTCTCCATTTTTTTACCGCTTCCGTTATGCCATAAAGTTCGCGCACATATGTTGAGGCCATAGATAAACGAGGCCCTAGCTTCTTGCTAAAATAAGCAACTGGTTTCCCATGCTGAGTCATTACCTATACCTATGTTGGAAGCATCAGATTCGATAATAAAAGGACTTGGGAAATCAGGCAGGGCCAAGATTGGTGTGTTAGACATGGCTTCCTTAAGCCTATGGAAAGCCAAATTTGCCTCATCACTCTACTGGAACTTATCTTTTTTTAACAAATCTGTTAGAGGGGCTGTAATTGTAGCATAATGATGAACAAAATGCCTGTAATAGCAACACAAAACCAAAAACGCACGCATCTATTTAACAGATGTAGGTTGGGGCCAATCCATCATAGTAGCTGTCTTTTTTTGGTCAGCTTTAACTCTATTTGCAGAAACAATGTGTCCCAGGTATGAGATCTCTGACAAACCAAAGTCACATTTGCTTAGTTTAACAAAAAATGAATGTTGAATTAAGCAACGAAGTACCTGTTCCAGATGCAAAATGTGCTCCTCCAAATAGCTGCTATTAGGGGTGAAAATGGGTTGGGCTAGGCCAAGCTTTGCCCCGAAAAGCCCAAGCCTACACCAAAAAATTTCAATTTGGTCTGGCCTAATCCTATTACAAGTCTAACTGTTAGCCTGACTTGACCCGTTTATAAAAATCAAATGGCCTGCCCTAGCCCGTTGGCTTGTTAATTTTTAACTTCCAAAGAGAACCATAAATCAACTTTACAAAATACTCAAATTCTGTTGTTAAACCAAAAATCATAATTTCAACATCCAAACAAAATCATGAATCACAACAAAACTCATACAATCAGCATTTAAGTCACTTTCAAAAGAAAAATGCTCAAACTAAATAACATATATTTTATCATATCCAACAAACAAATCCATACTATGTAAATTAAAATAATTACATGAATCCAACAAACACATCATGATGCTTGTAATAAGTATAACCTTTCCCAAAAACCTTTTAATATATTCATATACATAATCTAACATGTTGAGATGTGAGTTCCTCCTACATAAGAAATAAATTCAGATTTCTATTAAAATATAATCTAATATAATTAAGTTATAAATAATTGCAATTGATTAAATTTATATCTTTTATTTTTTCTTCAAGGCATACTTATTTTATTTTATTTAAAATAAATAGTATAATATAGGTAAGCATGTTGGCTTATAGGCCAGGCCTTGCGAAAGTGGGCCTACGGCCTTTTTATTGAACAAGCTTTTTCAAGTCTCAAGCCCGGCCTATTTTTCAAAATATACTAGGTCGAGACTGGCCTGACATATGCTGAGCTTTAGGCCCCTGTAGGCCGGCCCGACCCAGTTTCACCCCTAGCTGCTATACACCAATATGTCATCGAAAAACACAATCACAAAGCGCCTCGAGAAGGGTTGGAATATCTTGTTCATTATAGATTGGAAAGTGGAAGGTGCATTCGTGAGACCAAATGGCATTACAAGAAATTCGTAATGACCATCATGAGTTCGAAATGCCGTTTTTGGGATGTCTTCAGGCATCATTCTAATTTGATGATAGCCTGCACGTAAGTCAAGTTTACTGAAGATGCAAGCTCCCCACAGTTCATCAAGCAGCTCTTCAATAGTGGGGATGAGAAAACGATCTCTGATAGTTAATGAATTCAGAGCCTTGTAGTCTATACACATTCTTCAAGTAGAATCCTTTTTTTTTACCAATAAAACAGGAGAGGAAAAGGGGCTACGACTATGTTGAATAAAGCCAACAGACAATATATCGGATACCTGTTTCTCAATTTCACCTTTTTGATGATGTAGATACTTATATGGTTTTACGTTCACTGGTTGAGAACCTTCTACCAAATGAATGCAATGATCAATTCCCCCAAAGGATGGTAACGAATTAGGAGTGTGGAAAACAACAGCACACCTTCACAATACTTGCCACAACACGTTTGGAATTTTGTCCTTCAAAGTAGACAAGTCCAGCAGCAATGACTCATCCACAGATTCCCCATCTTGAATTTGAATGGCACAACACACTGCCTCAGATAGTACATGTCATTGTTGCTGCTGTTGCGAAGCCAGACCCCACAACTTGACTTGTTGACCCTTCCATAAAAACTCCATAGATAACTCACTGTAGTTATGAGTCACCTTGGCCAGTGAGCTAAGCCAATGCATTCCTAATATCAGATTTATTTTGTTCAAGTTAATGACCCAAAGATCAATACGGAAAACACACCCTTGGATCATCAGTTGTACGTGAGGACACCTCCTCTCACATACCATGAACTCACCATTACCCATAAACACATGCAATATTTTAGAACGGAATGTAGGTAATTTTAATTCTTCCACTAATTGCCTTCGGATGAAGTTATGTGAACTTCCCGAATCAATTAACACTTGCACTTCAGTTTGAGCAATTTGGGCAGATAATTGCAAGGATCGTGGGTTGACACTCTCAGCTAATGAGTGCAGTGTTGCATCAGTAGTGACTCAACTCTTAACTTCAGTTTGCCAGACGATTTCCTCTTCTATTTCTGAACTCGAATCCTCCATGTCACCCACTAAAAGCAACATTTTAGACTTGCACTCATGTTTTGCAGTCCACTTCTCATCATAGGTGTAACATAGACCCAAGTCTTTTTTTTTTTTTTTTTGCAATTCCTCTACTGATAACTTTTTGATTGGGAGAGAAGTATAGGTTACATTCGAAGTGGAAGGCAAAGCTGGAATTGAAACCTGATTCGTCAACAAACCAGCCACGTGAGATGACTGTTGTTTGTCCCTATGTTGATGCCAATTATTTGTTTAAGAAATAGTAACCATTTTCTTTGATGTTGAAAGAAAGGATGTTCGAAGCTCAGAAAAATGAGAATCGTAAGAAATTGCTAACTGAATGGCTTGATGCAAAGTTGGAGGCCAATGCAATTGGATCGCACCTTGTAATTCTGGTTGTAACCCAAAAATGAAGAATGCCATCAATAAATCATCACTAAGCTCTACAGTTTGATTAATCGATTGCTCAAATTCTCTGATGTACTTCAACAAGGGTCCTATTTGTGTGAGCTTGGAAAGAACGCCACCACGTATGTCTCTGTGATTAGGGAGAGCAAATCGCTGTCGAAGAGCAACACAAAATTCCCCCCAAGAAGCGATTGTACCACTATTGAACAACCATTGGTACCAAGGAGCAGCTCCTCCTTCCATTTTCAGCGCCACCAATTGCACTTTTAGATGATCAGTTGTAGGCAAAAATACACTTCCGTTTTGAAGATCCAGTTGTTTGGATCTTGGCCATTAAATATTGGGATCTCCATCTTTACGTTTTTGCATAACATCCGCGACTCGACATTCTCCATTGTGGCATTCGTATGAGAAACATGAACCGGAGGAGATTGTGCACTCTGAGGCATCGCCACCAACTCTCGAAGGCGTGCATCGATTGCTGCAAATAGAGCATCCAGCGAATCGATGATGTACTCCAAACGTTGCTGCACTTCAATACGATGAGACGCAAATTCCTCTGCTAAATCTTGAACCCTCATGGTGATGAAGCTCAAGACAATGAAAGCACCAGTTGATACACGATGGTATCAAGAAGAGGGAACGAACTCGAGAAAAGAGAACAAAATGGGTTTTTCTTATTCTGATACCAGTATTCTGTTTTACAATCCTTTTTATATTATGTCCCTTACTTAAAATCCCTTCTTTTTACACGTAACCCCCATCTCTAGCAATTACCCAATCCCTTAGCAGCAGCTCAACTAACATGACTCCTAATTACAACACGTGTCTTCTGTTACAATTGCTAATTACAACATGTGTCTTACATTACAATTGCTAAACAATACAGTAGTCCTTTGACCAAACTGGTTTACTTCTCTTCCTTGCTACTCTTTTATTCGTAACAATTGCCTCTCCCTCAATAGGGACCTTGTCCCCAAGGTCCAATGATGGATAAGCATGATGAAGCTCCAATATTGACTCCCAATACGCATCTTCAGGGACACTAGCTGACCGTTGGACCAATGCTTGCTGTTGCTGACGACCTTTTATAGATATCCACCGCTTGGATAGAATAGCAATTGGAACTTGTAGAGGCTGGTTGCTCATGCTATCTACTGGAAGAGGGGAAATTGGTACAGCAACACAACCTTTGTAAAGCTTAAGAGCTGAAATATGAAATGTGGGATGAATTTTGCACCCATCTGGTAGCTGAAGTTGGTAAGCCACTTTACTAATTACCTTTTGAATATGAAATGGTCTATAGAAACATTTGGCCAACTTCTGGTTTGAGAGACGCTGGACAGAAACCTGCCTGTATGGTTGCAATCTCACCAGCACCAAATCACCTTCAACAAAGCTACGGTCAGTACGATGTTGATCCAGCAATGTCTTCATACGGTTCTGCGCTCTGGCAAGGGACAACTTCAACTGAGCTAATAACTCATTCCGATGTTGCAGCATGGTCTCCAAGGCCTCTACCTTCAGTAAGTCGCGTGGATAATGGGGGATACTTGGAGGTGGACGACCATATAATGCCTGAAAAGGACTCATGGAAATTGAAGAATGTATTGAAGTATTATAATGAAGTTTGGCCCAACACAAAAAAGAAGACCAATGATGGTTTTGATCCGAGCAAAACGCACGAAGGTATTGCTCTAAGTACATATTTGTCACCTCGGTTTGTCCATCGGACTGAGGGTGATACGCTGAGCTAGCTTTCAACTTAGTGCCACTTAATCGAAACAACTTCAGCAAAAATTGGCTCATGAAGATTGGGTCCCTATCAGAAACTAAAGAACGAGGAAACCCATGAAGCTTGATGACCATTTCACAGAATAATTCAGCAACAATTGCTGTTGTATATGATGCAGACAAAGGACCAAAATGAGCAAACTTTGTGAGACGATCAACTATCACAAGTATAATGTAAAAGCCATTTGAATGAGGTAACCCCACAATCAAATCTAAAGTGAGATTCTCATACACTGCTTCTGGTATAGGTAATGGGTATAGAAGGCCTAATGGGGCTTGAGTGGAGGTTTTAATTTGTTGGCAAATTGAGCACTCTCGAACAAATTGATTGACATCAACACACATTTTAGGCCAATGAAATGAGGCTAATAGTATGAAGAACGTGCGAAGATTGCCTGCATGTCCTCCAACCGGTGATGAGTGTGCCACCTCAAGTAATATTGGCTTCAAAGCCGAATCAGAGCTAAGCATGAAACTTTTTTTTGAAACAACATGCCATCCTTACGTGTGATCTCAAAATTTACTAGCTCCCCACGTGTTAACTTTTCATGAATCAGCAACAATTCTGGTTTAGTGGCATTCTCTGCTTTAATTTGAGCTAACATATCAAACGTTGGTTCACTAAATAACGACAGCAAGGCTCCCCCATCATGTTGTCTTGACAGCGCATCTGCCACTGTGTTAGACCTCCCTGGCTTGTATTCAATGTCGAAGGAATACCCCAACAACTTTGAGAATAGAACCCAAAACGGTACTATTGTAGACAAAAAGTGAGTTTTTCGTGAATGTTACAAAAAGTTGTTTGGTAGGCCAAAATATTCCCGGAAATATTGAGTTAATTTTTCTGTTGTTATGTTTGGTTGATTATAAAATATTACTGGAATGTGGGTGATTTTACAAAAGTAACCTTTTCCCATGATTTTCATTCAAGGCAAAAAAACTTCATGACATTAACTGCAGACGATATATTGTCATCGCTTCTCTGTGTTTCAATGTAATAAAGTCGTTTCCAGTGTTGTACTACAGAGCTGATCGAGTCATATTTATTAATTTTTCCATCACCTTTATCCCATGAACCAGAACATCACTTGCAAATTGTAATGAATCCAAAACTTCATAACCAGATACATTATGTTAACATTATTAATCATCAGAAAGGACCAAAAAAAAGAAAAAAGAAAAAAAGAAAACCTTGACAGTGTATAACGTTAATACCCATAAGAAAAAACATACATATTTATATAAGAAAAAGAATACTGAGAATATCAAACTCTGAAAAAAAATCTTGTGGGCTCCTCAGGTGAAGAATATCAAACGGTAATACCCAAAAAGCTACGAGCAGATTTGCCACGAGGTCGTGGTAGTGGGCTCCTCTGGTGAAGAAGATGGTTTTTCCGGAGGGTTTTTGGGAGGTGTTTGATGGAAGGATTCTGATGAAGAGCGAAGAAGAACGAAGAAAGTGATGAAATATCCAGGACTAATTTTGTCACAATTTCTGCGCCTGGTTTTCCATTTGCTCGGAAAAGCGACAATACCACTCTCTGGGGGGGTATTTTTCAATAGGATTTTGATCCACAAAATAGACATAAAAAAGAATTCTGGGAAAATAACTTTCATGGGATAATTTTCACTTTTGTGCTACCAAACATTGAAATTTAGAAAAGTCAACCTCAATTTCCCAAGGCATTTAAAAAATTTCCTCCTACCAAACAACACCTTATGAATTTGTTAGACGATAGACATGATCTATGTAGCACCGATACGACACGTGACACGTGATACGATACGACATGACACGACACTCTGACACGTCAATCTTAAAAAATTATGGATTTCGACACGTTGGGACACTTTTAATATTAAATAATATTTTTAAATTATATAGTGTATATTTCATTTAATATTCAATAATCAAACAAAAAATAAAAAAATTAATAATACCCATCAAAATATTATCTTTCAACTTTCCTTTCCAATCCAAAACCACATAAGAAAAATTGATTCAAAATCGGAATCCAAGGTGTTACATAAAGGGAGAAAAAAAAATCAGATGTAACCAATGGCAACAACAGCAAAAAAATTCACCGACACCCAATACCAAAAATTGTAGCAGCATTCTTCACAAAAGGCAAAAACATAAACTAAAAGAATACACTGTAAAATAAGAACATCAAGAACAAAATCAAACATTATAAAAGGTGGAACCTTTAACAAAAAAAACAAGAACTGGGATGAAAGAGAGAGAGATTAGGGAGGAGGAGACATGGTAAGAGCATAACAGGAATGACAACGATGCTGCTGAAATGATCCATTATTTATTTAGAGGGAAAAAAAGGGAGAAAATTGATATGATCATGTAGAAGCTTTACTAATATATTTTAATTTTTTAAAAAATAAATTTTTTAAAAAAATTTAAAAAAATTATGAAAATGCCATTTGACCGTCTCAGAGAGTGTCAGACTCGGTCAAATTCGCGTGTCGGAATGGTCAACGTGTCGGAAAAAGTTGACCGCGTGTCCGACACCGTATCGGAGCGTGTTGCCGTATCGGACACGACTCTCCCTATTTTTTGGAGTGTCCGTGTTTCCTTGGACAGGATTGCTGTCATTCTTCCTTTCAGGTTTTGATCAATGGGCTGCAACATTTTGGGACCATGAATATAAGGCCCAAGCTTTAAACGATTGAAACTTCATTAAGGCATTTGGTAACACATTTTTCAGACCCCCCAAAAAAAAAAAAAACTTCTAGACAATATGGTATACTAATGTAATATACATGTTCGGTAAAGTAAATTGATCTTTCACATCTTAAACATTACTTAAAACAAAAACAAACATTTGATAATGTGCTTGCAAGATATCTCAGTGCCATTAACTCTCTCAAGGTTCTTCCCTTCCCCTCTCTCTATCTCTCTCAACAATATTCAACAACAAATAAAAATAAAAGTAAAAAAATAAAATTGTTGATAATTGCTATTATTTGAAAAAAGAAAGACCTGAATAGTGAATGACCAAATTTTGAAGAAAAAAAGTACATATGATTATTACATTAAAAAAGAATGACACTGTAAAAGCAAACAATAAATATCATCTCCGTGAATTCAATTCATTGCTATTCTTTGATTGTTCCTGTTCTAGTTTGCTTGTTGGTTATCGCTTAGCTGATCAACAATTCTTTCTATAGTACGCTGTTTTATTTTAGAAATAGTTGTAAATTTTCTTTTCTATGCAAACTTCAAGTCGCAGGTGACTGTGTTATTGCACCAACCATGTCTAGTGCCAGGTAGGGCTGATCAGAGGGTACCTGTAGCAGTAAGCAAACAAATTATAAATTATTGTACTCTTACGAGACAAAGGAACTGAAACATAGACGCATAATCTGATTTTTCTGAAGAGACAGTACCACTACCATTGGACTCTGACACTAAATGTTTCCCACAAAAGTAATAGACTAGTCAGCATCCCTATTAATCTCATAAATGCCTCTGCTTCAATTAAATCTTCATCATTTCTGACGTTAGTGTCAGTACATTACCCTCCCCACACTTCAAGATTTGAAGGAGTAGTTTTTCTTATATCATTGATTTCCAATTTAAAATTTTCATTTCATTTAAGGATTTTGTTAAGGTATCATTTTAAAACAGATGTTAAAAAAAATTAAAAAAAGTACAATAATTTAATATTTAACAATTTAAAAAATTTCTGGTTTTTTTTTTGTTAAAAAAAAAAATAAGGTGAATGAAGTCTTAAGAAGACGTATTAACATAATTTATATTTGGATTTTATAAGAGTTATGTCGTAGAAAAAGTAATTGTGTTATGTTATAGAAATTTGTTTTGCGTGCCAGAGTTTTTTTTTTGCTGTGGGCCCCACAATGTTGTGTGTGTAGGAAAATTTTGTAGTCATGTTAAATGATAGATGATAAACGCTTTATATTTTTTATAACACTATTTTTTTTTTTTTTTGAGAAAAAAGCAAAAATAAGACCTTGGCTATCATATGCCGAAAAAGTCATTGAATCTTATATACTGAAAAAAGAAAATCATGGAATCCGAAAAAGCAAATTTATTGTTTGACAGCTACAGATGAATGGGTTCTTACAAAAATGAGATCCTAAGATGATCCTTGTCCCCCTCCCAAACATATTCCAAGTAAATTAGAGCTATTCCATATTTCGAAGTTCAAATTTTTTTTATATCTTTTGATTAAAGTAATTTTTTTTTTTTTTTAGTTTTACCCTATTCGGATTTTGGTTTTTGTAGTTAATCTTTATGTCAATTTCTATAGTTTTACTCACTTAAATTTTGGACTCTCAAAAAATTAATATCTTAATAATTAAAAAAAATATATAAGGATCAATGTATCATTAATAATAACGACCAAAATTGAAATAAATAAATATAAGATTAATAAAAAAATGAATAACTACAAAAACATACATCCAAATCACTTTATGTTAACTAATATCTTTATAGATGGCGAGGATGAGCACATGAAAAGTCACATTGTTAGATGTTAGTAGTATTTCAGGCATGGAAAACGCATGCATAGCTGTTGAGATTATGATTGATGTTGACTTACAAAATGGCCAGCTCCGAGAATCCAATAGAAGTGTAGGTTTTTGTATGACCTCACAAAGCCTTTGGTCGTTTTGTCACTTCCAACGTAGAGGGGTGTCCTGTCTTTCCCCAAGAAATTTTGAAGCCCTTCCCACCTACACAATAGAAAAAGATGGATAAACACAATAAGAAAACTTTGAACTTTGCTTTCCACTAATCTTAATTTTCTCAGGTCCTTGGAGTCGTTGGAGATTATTTTCTTATGCTGTAAGGCATCAAAATTCATGCTATGTACTTTTTATTTTTTATTTGTTTAATAAGTGGTAGGATTTTATCATTTGTTGTGTCTAAAGCATGAGAGATGTTATTTCATGTGAAATAGAAAAGAAAAACTCAATCTTAAAAGTGATAAATTACTAGAGAGAGAGATATATATGCATACTTGAGTTTCCTAAGCCAAGCTTCGGTCCCCTTAGTTGCACAAATCAGATCAACCTATAATAATGAGACAGATTTTGATGTTAACTGATATTAAATTAAAGGATTTATCATCTATCATTTAACATGACTATAAAAAATTTCCTACGCACACAACATTTTGTGGGGCCCGCGGCAAAAAAAAAAAAAAACTTCGACATGCAGAACGAATCTTTATAACATAACATAATCAATTTTCTTACAAGATAAGTCTTATAAAACTCTAAATTAAAACACATAAAATAAAAAAATATTATGATTCGACTTAAAGATAAAACAAATCTTCAAATTAGTCAAACAAGATAATCTGATTGCTTTGAAACCAAGTTAACATGTGAAATAATTGGGGTGAGCCGTATATATATCCAATCAAGAATCTCATCAATTCTTACTCTCTGTTAAGAGTGTTAGTCCCACATTGTGTGTGTCTCATTGTGTTAAGAGTATTAGTCCCACATTGTGTGTGTCTCATTGTATTCTTCAATTGGTTTGCTATATAATAGAACCAATGTTGTGTAGTTTAACACAACAAGGATTACTATCAATTCCTCTTGTATCTTGATATTTTAACATGGTATCTAGAGCCTAACAAGAGGAATCTTAATCCGCTTAACTTAGTTCACTTTTCCATAATTTCAATATGGTTATAGAGAGATATCACCCTCCTTGAGGGATTCTCGTTGTTATTTCTTTTTCTTTTGGTTCCTTTCATCTTCTTTTTCAATTTGTGGTTTTTCAGATCTACGGGTCATCTCCATTGTCCTAGATCTGTGATTTCTTCATTGTTTTGGGTCATCATCCTCTCTCTACTGGGTTTTTTCATCCAGTCCTGTGTCTCATTTCTTTTCTCTTTCTGTTGCAATTTTTCTTTCTTTCAGATCTGTTTCATTTTATTTTTTATTTTGCATGCATTTTTCGTTTTGCATCGTCACTGATCTGTTTCGTTTGTTATCATTATTTTCCAGCAGCATCTCCTTCTTCTCTCTCCCATTGATTTTTGAATTTTCCAGATCTGGTTTTTCATCCGAATCTGTCTCATTTCTTTTCCCTTCTATTACATTTTTTTTTTCTCTTTCAGATCTGTTTCGTTTTTATTTTTATCTCTGACTGCGTTTATTCTCCGGCTGGATCATTTTTTTTGTTTGTTTCAGATCTGGGAATTTTCCGGCTGCGTCTTCCTCTTTTCCGGTCATCCTCTCCGACCATGTCTTATTCTCCGGTCGCATCATCCATCCAGATCGTTCACATTTCAGACCGTTGTTCCAGATCGTTCACGTTTCAGATCTGTGTCTTTTTATCTCCTCCGGCAGTGTTTCTCTTTTTCCGGTAGTGTCTCCTTCTTTTCCGGTCATCATCTTCGATCGTGGCTGATTCTCCGGCCGCATCGTCCATTCTCCGACCGTGTCTTCCTTTTCTCCGGCCATTTCCGTTCTAGATCTGTGTTGCTTTCCAGATCTGCGTTTTGGTCATTTTTTTTTTTTCTTCTTCTCTGATATATTTTTATTTTCAGATCTGTCTACTTGTTCTCTTTCACTTCTCATTTTGCAGGTTTGTGAAGACTCATGGAGCTCATGGAATTTTTTTTTTCTTATGTACTGTCGGTGGATGTTATTTGGTTTTGCCATTGTTTGGCTTTATTTTGGCTTCTTATTCAGGGGGAGCACTTTTCATGTTGCTGATGGTCATTCCAGCACAGTTGTCTTTGCCGATGATAATTCCGGCTCCGAAGTTCCTCTTGAGGGGGAGCACTTTCCATGTTGCTGATGGTCATTCCAGCACAGTTGTCTTTGCCGATGATAATTCCGGCTCCGAAGTTCCTCTTGAGGGGGAGCACTTTCCATGTTGCTGATGGTCATTCCAGCACAGTTGTCTTTGCCGATGATAATTCCGGCTCCGAAGTTCCTCTTGAGGGGGAGCACTTTCCATGTTGCTGATGGTCAATCCAGCACAGTTGTCTTTGCCGATGATAATTCCGGCTCCGAAGTTCCTCTTGAGGGGGAGCACTTTCCATGTTGCTGATGGTCATTCCAGCACAGTTGTCTTTGCCGATGATAATTCCGGCTCCGAAGTTCCTCTTGAGGGGGAGCACTTTCCATGTTGCTGATGGTCATTCCAGCACAGTTGTCTTTGCCGATGATCATTCCGGCATCTTCCATGTTGATGTTCATTCCGACGCCATTTTTAGCACATTGTTGATTTTTGGTTTCTCATATAGGAGATTTATTTTGATGTTATGTTACTTGGTCATTTCATTTTATTGATGTAGCACTGTTGCTTTTGGTTCCTAATAGGAGTATTATTTATGTATCAAGCTTGTAACATATGATCTATATGCTACAGCTTGAGGGGGAGTGTTAAGAGTGTTAGTCCCACATTGTGTGTGTCTCATTGTGTTAAGAGTATTAGTCCCACATTGTGTGTGTCTCATTGTATTCTTCAATTGGTTTGCTATATAATAGAACCAATGTTGTGTAGTTTAACACAACAAGGATTACTATCAATTCCTCTTGTATCTTGATATTTTAACACTCTCTATAGAAACTAACAAAAGAAAGGGACACTTACTTGGCCATTATACACAGTCACATTGACCCCCTTAGCCAGCAATTCATCAACCTGAAGATGTTAAAATAAAGGACATCAAATATCCAAAAAATGAAGGAAAATAAAATAAATAATTGCCCACTTGAAGAAAACCAGGAGAACAGAAAGTTTACTAGAAAACATTGAGTTTAAGCTCAAATCGATCAATTAGGATATGATTGTGAATCTGATATGATAGACATTTAAATTGAAGTTTAAAACCAAAGTTCCCAGCTTGTTTATATCACTTATTATTTTCTCACCTCATTAATTCTTGGCTTCATAAAATCACCTTCAAGGTATGTGAAGACATCACCACCCTGCCCTCCCCATCTGTCAGCACAATAATCAAGTTATCATTTCATGGGTTTGCAGTGAAATTGTGAGTAAAGTTTTCTTTCCTAGTCAAAGAACTAGAAGACTTACGTGACATTCTCTGGTATAATCTTTAGCTTCTTCTTTATGACACCGTTTAATAGCTTGTCAAGATCACCATCACCGCCAGGAGATGATGACTTAGACCTCATGGAAGTAAGATACTTGGAGTACCTCTTTATTGCTATTTCTTTGGATAACCCCAATTCCATTGCTGATAACGTTACTGAATCATTTCCAGCATCCACCAGAAAATTATAAAAGTCCTAGAGTTAACCCCCACATAAAAAAAAAGTACATTGTGGGTTAGAAAGAGATCACATTTAAGGGATAGAAAGATGTTAATTGAAAATCATAGTACCACATTGTTGCTGCTCTCTGAAATTACGGACTCAAGTTCATTCCATGTGTTGGTTGCATCAACAAATTTACCATCCTCAAGTTGCTTCTTGATCTTCTGAGCTAGACTGGTCTCTAAAATGTGTTTGTTAGATAACAAAGAAAATGACCATTATATAGAATATTACTTTTTGCTGAACATTTTTGTTTCTATTTTCACCTGTTTGATTTTTGCAGCCCATTATCGTCAAGTCGTGAGAGGTCTTTAAGGAGAGGACCCCATGATAACTGCAATTTTGAAATGAATATGAAAATTGTGAAAGTTCCAACAACATAAACTGGTGAGCAGAACAATTTTATTACATACCACAAAATCTTCTGGGGAGATCCAACTGTCTCCTAATGCCACACCTACAAAAGTAAAAGTTACCCAATAATAATATCATTCATTTATTGGTGTTCTTCTGTTCTAACAAAGGCTCATATTCTAGAAGGACCAATAAAGGACAGCACAAAAAGAATCCTATCCAAACAGCTAAGCAGTTGGACTTGGGCCCCCAATATTCCTAAGAGGCCCAGAAGTACACTCCTACCAGGTAACTCATCTATAAATAAAGGGTTAAACCAATAATGTACACACTCTCTAAACCCTCTCTCTTAGCTGATCACTATGCACACACCCTACGTCTTCACTATGCACACACCCTACGTCTTGACTATGTCGATCACAGTGATCTGCTTACCATCAAAGGCATCTCATTCATATACCTGAGAGAGGGCACATGGATCCTACATAAGGCTGGACATCTTTCTCTCTCAGAGAGAACAAGAACTATATAATATAAAGGATCCATCATTTCCTAAATAACAAAAAAAGAAATTAACAAGTTAACCCCATTAATCATTAGTCATAATTGTTTTCAATTTGTGAAATCTAACAGATGATATAATTGTAGAAAGGATTACCTCCAAATTTAAGCTTCAATTTCCCATCTTCAATAGCTTTTAAAGCAGACAACCCAAGAGTGACAGCAAATTTGCCACCATAAGACTCTGCCACAATGAACAGAGGACTCTTTTGGAGATTCTCATCCTTATTGAATAACTCAATTAACAATGTAGTCAAGTCAGTGGCTGCTTCATAATCTGTTTTCACGTAGAGTTTTGCATCCTCCACAAAACTATACCCGGTTCCAACTGGATTGTCCTATGTAATAAACATCAAAAGCATTAACAGATGAGAATTCAGAACCACAAAATGAAAAAAGAGTCGACCAGTTCAAATATCCACTTCGTGAGTGTATGGGAAAGGGAATACTCTAAGCAGTCTTTCCCCTGCTTTTTGCGGAGAGACTGATTCGAACCCGCGACCTGACACACCACGCCAAGCAAGCTTACCGCTGACACACCACAAAATGAAAAAGAACCGACAAAAAAAGTTTCTTCTGTAAAAAATGTATTTTTTTTTCATGATGAGTGATTGATGAGTTACCACAAACAAGAGATCTGCTTTTTTCAACCATGTAGAATTCCGTGGCTTCAAGCTGGTATCTAATGGCCCAACCTCTTCAAAATTTCCAATCCCAACTCCTGAAGCACCCTATATAAATTCAATGTCTTCTCATTCAGAAACTCAGAATATGGGTTGTTCTTGTTCAAATCATAGACTAATCTAATAACACTTACAGGTCCTCCCTGCAACCAGAGAATGATTGGCCATGGCTTTGAAGGATCTTCCACTCTATAAGGACTTCTGTATAGCCACCAGAACATGTGAGCTTCTGTGATAACAACACAACAAAGTAAAAATAAATGGAACTATTAGTTTCACTCTAAATTTCTTATCCACACACTAAAAAGATGCAGAAAAAACTGTAGTGAATGATTTGGTATGCTACACTGTAGTTCAAGATAACAAAAAACACTATGAAAAATACAGAATTCTAATGCATTGGCTTACTGGGTCTGACTTCAACATAACCCCATTCCTCTGATCCATCTTGGGTTCTCAAAGCTATTACAATTCGTCCATGAAATAGTAGACAAAGGAATAGAAGAATGGTGACAAAATGAGGAAGCTTTTCCATTTGAAGAAAGAAAGAAAGGAAGGAAGGAAATAGTAGAGAGAATCAGTGGACAGAAGGAAAATGATGTAGCAAATTTATATATTGTTATAGAAGAGAGAGAGGTGAGACTGGTGGGTCAAATATGAAGCGTGTTTTGTCAGAAAAGTACGCAAGTTACAAGTCATATGCACGCAGGAATGAGTCAAATATAACAACAACAACATCATGGGTTTTCACTTCTCTAGCAGGTAAGATTATCCTTAAAAGCAAGGTAACTCCTCCTTCTGCTAAGGCTCCTCCTACAAGAAGATCGTGTGAGTGTAAGTGTAACACGAAGTTAATAGGATACCAAACTGCACGTAATCATGAATACTGAATTTGGAAGGATATTAACAACAATTTGATTCTGGAGAGAAGATTCACTTACCACCGAAAAAGTTTATAACTCTTATAATCAATTTAATCATCATTTATTTCCATCAATCTAATGGTTATAATTTATTGGGAATTAATAAATGTGATATAATAAATGTTACTAATTTTCAATAAATTATAATCCTTAGATTGACGGAAATCAACGATGATTAAATTAATTGTAAAAATTATAAACTTTTTTTGTGGTAAGTGGATCCGTTCTCTTGATTCTGATACAATGTTATACAAATTATCTTCCTCTATAACCCTTGTTGTTATCCCTATTATTGTCCATTGAATCCTGTTAATTTATTAATTATGCGAGCCATTAATAAAAATTTGTAATATTACATAATTAGCATATAGAATTACTAAGAAAATTATTAGAAAAATTCTTTTGAAGCATCTGGAATTATTCATAGAGAATGATGTTGATATCCTTTTACTAAACTTTTTAAAAAATAATTTTTTATTCTCTAATTAATTAAGTAAGTAAATTATTAATAAGATGAGAGATGATGTAGATCTATTCAACAAAAGAATCGTAACGCCTAAGAGATCCTATATTACTTAAAATAAAAACTAACTTTAAAAAAAAAAACATTTAATGTCTTGTGAAACTGAAAAGTGTAATTTGACTAGTTCGTTTCAAGTCATGTAGAATAATATAGGTGACAAAGACCCCCTTTCAGATTTTAATGCAGCTACATTTCTAAGAACTTGAAATTACTGGTTTTAATACAGCTACACTTGAACTGAGATCACTCGTTAAGACAATTTTTTATCACTTGTGTTTGTTGGTAAATGTTTTGTTCTTTAGTATGAGAGATATTATACTTAACATTTATTTTCATTACCAACCTCTTACAATCACTTTTTCTTTTACCATTGGATTAAAATCAAATTAATAAATCAACGATATTGATTTGATCTTGATCCATCGATGAAAAAATGATTTAGAAAGTTGTAAGAGAAAATAGATTGTAAATATAAGTCCATCCTTAATAATTAAAAGTGTTAGGTAGGAACATGTAAAATCAATTTTTAACTCCCCCCCTTAGACTCACCCCCCCCCCCCCCCCCCCCCCCAAGGTAACTCCTAATAAATGATCCTAATGCGTTCAATTTTTTTTTTTTTTTGGTATTTTTTAAAGAGAAAGAAATACTTTTTTAATTATAAAGTATTTTTAATAGTAATATATATAAGTTATTTTTATTAAAAAAATAAAAAAACTACAAGTTTCATTAATGTTATTTCTTATGGTTCATTTTTTCTACCGTCAATGTAGATAATTTGTCTACATTGAGCTCAAAACGACGTTGTTTTGGGGTGGAAATCAAAGTATTTTTGTGATTATAATTTATTTAAGGGTTGTAATAATTTTTTTCATTATAGTTTTTTAATTTTCAACCCAAAATGACATTATTTTGGGAGCGAATGTAGATAACTTATATACCAATTTCTTAATAAAAAAAACAACATAATTAAAAATATACTAAAGCTTTTAAAGTAATAATCATTTTAAAGTAAAAGTATTTGTCATTTTAAAGAATACAAATTTTATGTTATTTTAAGTGGCGCGGTTGTATTTCAGTACATATTTGATGATTTTTAATATTCTCTCTTCGTAAAATTAGGATAAGAGAGAAAAAGATAATATTGTAAAGAAGGAGAGAGAAGATAAAAAAAATTACCAAAACAAGTTGTGTCTATTAAAATAACATTCACTTTTCACTAATATTAAAATAAAAGAGTATCAATTAGTTTTTGGCAATCTGTTTAAAACAGCTTGCAGTGTTGTATTTTTTTTTTTTTTTTTTTTTAGTATTATAGGAGAGCATTACGCCCAAAAACACATAGACAACGCAAAATAAAAAAATAAAAAAAATTGCTGCAATGTTGCCTTTTTGCCTTTGAGGCTAGTATTATTATAGGGAACCAAATACGAATCTCATTTCGTCATGAATTTGTTTCCAGAATTGTATTATGGCTGCCATTTTATGCCTTTTTCTTGAGACTTTGGTTAATGGCCAACAGAGGATGCATTATGATTACCAGACAGCTACTTGTGTCAAAGGAAGATTATTAATAATTATAATCAAGGTGGGTGGTGACCCCTCGCCAAATCAGCAACCATGATTAACTTCAATAATTTTTTTTCTAATCATAACGGCTACAAAATTGAAGTCTTAAAAGCAAGACAAAAAAATTGGTTGTGCGTTGAAAGTAGAACAAGGTGGGTGCGTCACTTTGGTTTGTGCGTTAATTATTTTGTGTTTTTTTTTTTTTTTTGATAAACATTATTATGTGCTTTTTAACTGGTGCTTCTTTTCAATGTTTTCTTTTATTAAAAAAGAAAAAAAATTTAAGATTTAAAGAGAAATATAAAAAAAAAATAAGTAAAAAGAAAAAAAAAAATAGTAACAGAAAATATCGAGCTCAGATCTCTTGGTGCATTAAAGTTTTTTTTCAAGTAACGTGTACAACAAATTTTTTGTGGATGATAATAACAATGGCACGAAGAAAAATCTCCTTTCATTTTGCTTTTGCATAGGTGATGATAGCTATGAATATCAAAACCGTCCAAAATGTTTTTGTATCTATATATTTTTTAAATAGAAACTGTCCAAAATTTCGCCATCGGGAATTGACGATTATTAAGACATGTGACCCCAATTTTTTTAGCCTTACCTAATTATTGGTAGCTTGGTGCCATTCTATGTAATATATAATATTTTTATGGATACATAATTTGTAGGTTGTGGCCAAGGAGAGCCTAATATAGGAGATATTTCTATATCCATGTATTAATGGATTTGAGCGACAAAAACCCCACGTTAAATGAATACATATCATATATCAATAAAAAATTTCAAGGTACCATGTTTACGAGTCCTTTATTACATGTTTCATACTTAACCAATTCATTCCAAATTTTGATTTTATCACTTTATTCTTAACATAGTTCTTGCCGAAGTCTATCAACCTATGATTTAAAATGACTAAATGGATGAGATGGGTTTTATGGTACAGGGTCGTTGTCAAAGTATACAAAGGGACACAAAAATGGGAACACATGTAACTCAGTTAAAGAGTATATATGAAATCATGTTAGAAGTATCAGCATCTGTTGGTCATCAATTAGCAGTCTTTATCCTTTTTTCTTTTTTATTTTGTTTGTGATAGCAAGAGGCTTTAGGACCACCTACTTGAGCTGTCTTTCATAAATAAGCTTAAGCTAAACCTCATTGTTAATCTATTGGGGACCCTGCTAGACCCTCCTACACACACATTCATCAACAAATCACAGACGCACACAATTTCACTTTTCACATCAAGCTCTTGAAATGGGCTTGTTAGGCTTGGGGGCCTGCGGAGACCATGCCCAGTTTTAGATTAAAAATCTTTGAAAATTATAACTTGTATCTGACCATGTTCCGGAAGCGTAGTTGTAACGCCTGGCAACTTGCAAGGATTAATGACTGTCCCACACACTAACACGAGACTTTTCAGCGTGCTTTGTCCTCACTCGCACACTTCCCAGGAAAACTTCCCAGAAGGTCACCCATCCCAGAATTGCTCTATTCAAGCACGCTTAACTGTGGAGTTCTTCCGATCTGGGCTACCGAAAAGTAGATGCATCTTGTTAGTATAGGTAGTACCAATTAATTCTTATAAGTCATTCTCAACTGTACTGTCCCATACCAGCACAGTCTCTGGAATCCCTCTCTTTTCTTTGTTATTCGATTCATTCATTTACCCCCGTCGCTGGAAGCCTGCCAGGAGCCGCTCCTTGTCCGTGCCCTTGCGCACCGGCGATCACTCCCCGCCCTCGTCAGCGCCCGGGATGTTACAGTAGTGGATGAACTTTTATTTATGATACAACTACTCATGAGGAACCCAGGCTTAAGAGAGTATCAGGGGCCCCTCATTGGATCAAAGACTTTATTACCTATTAGGCCCAATGGCATTACTACTATGTTAATGAGTTGTTGTCTTTTTGTAGGCGGCCCACGTGGCTTAGTTGGGGAATGATGGGTGTATTGGGTTCAGGGTATTATAATATGATTGATAAATTGATTAGGGATTTCATTGAAGAAAATTAATACAGATTGTTCTTTGTTTCTTTCATGTTTCTCCTTGTCTCCCAATTGATTTCCATTGAAGGGGTTCGCGTACCTTATCATTGGTGCTTTCATCAATTTTGGGCTCAACAAGTGATTCGCCATGCGTGTTCAAGACCTCGCTGAGGAGTTTGGAGCATTTCAACTTCGCATCGATCGGAGTTTGGAGGAGATGCAATCGAAGTTTGATCAACGGTTCAATGAACATCAGATCCATTTAGTAGGGTTCGATACGCAACTTCAGCAGATACATGCGGCGGTTGTCGGTGCTGGGAGTCGTCCTGGGGATTCTCCCCTAACACATGGTACGAGTTCAGCATCTTCTTCTGATTTTTTTGGGACGCATCAAACACGTGTGGACCCTAATGACCCACGGGCTTTTATGAGATCCATTCGTATGGAGCTTCCTGTGTTCAATGGCACCGACCATAATAGTTGGATTTTTCGCACGGAGTTATTTTTTGGCTTACAGCAAGTTCCTGAGGCCATGAAGGTGCGGTTAGCTGGTATGAAAATGGAGGGTTTGGCAGCACCATGGTTCCAATGGTTGTTTAATGGTGGTTCTATCAATTCTTGGGAGGAATTGAAGCTTGCGGTTAAACAGAGATTTGGGGGAACGGCGTATCAAGATTTGCGTGGAGTTTTTTCCAAATTAACACAAGAAGGTCTTCTCAGTGAATATATCAGAAATTTTGAGGCGTTAATCAATCAAGTTACGGAGTTTTCTGATGAGGTTCTCATGTGTTTCTTTGTTTCGGGTTTGCTGCCCGATTTGAGGAGGGCTATTCAGTTGCATTCTCCAACCTCTTTACATCAGGCCATGCAATTGGCGATTACATATGACGCTCATTTTGTGGAATTGCGTTCATCATTTTCTTCGAGTGGAGTTAAGAAACAGTATTCGAAGGGTTCTTATTCTGTGGAGTTTCCACAACCTCTCACATCAATTGGCTCAAATCAAAAACCTATAGTACCAGCACTACCTTCAACAGCACCATCTAGGCGTTTGTCTCATGAAGATTTACAGAAGAATAGGGATTTGGGAATTTGCTACACTTGTGATGATAAATGGACACCACGCCATCGTTGCAAGGGTAAGCTCTTATTGATGGTTGGGGATGGGGAAGAGTTCGTGAATGAGGAAATTGCACATGAGCAGATTGTGTGGAAAACAGATGCAGTTCATGAGGATTCTAATGTAGCCGCTTTGCATTCTCTTGAGGGGGAAGGCAACCCTAGAGCACTTCAATTTCGTGTGAAGTTTCGAAACAGGTTAGTGGCCATTCTTGTAGATTCGGGAAGTTCCCACAATTTTATACAAGAACATTTGGTGGATAGCATGGGGCTGCCAACAGTGAAGGTTCCTAAGATGCGTGTGTTTTTAGGAAATGGTGAATTTCTAGCATGTGATCGGAAATGCTTATCTGTTCCTTTAAAGATTCAAGGATATGCTTTTTTTGTTGATCTTTGGGTGATTGAATTATCCAATTTAGGGGTGATATTGGGAATTTCTTGGCTAAGTAGTTTGGGCCGCGTCTTACATGACTATGCAGAGCAATTTTACAGGGAGAAGGGTTTGGTCATGCACGGGAAATTCCTGCTCAGCAATGTTTCTTTATGCAGGGGGATAATGTAACTGGGGTAGTGCCTGAATTGTTGGAGTGGAAATCAAAGGTGCCAGTTGCTATATGGGACATTTTGGTGTGTTTCCAATTTGTATTCCAGTTACCCCAGGGGCTGCCACCTACGAGGGGATGTGATCATGCTATCCATTTAATTGCAGAAGCTAAACCTGTCAGTGTGAGACCCTGCAGGTATGCTCATCACCAAAAAGGGGAGATTGAGAAACAAGTGTCAGACTTGTTAGCTTCGGGTTTAATTAAGGAGAGTAGGAGCCCCTTTTCATCACCTATTTTGTTAGTAAAGAAGCAAGATGACTCTTGGAGAATGTGTATCGATTACCGTGAGTTGAATAAAATTACAATCAGGGATCGCTTTCCCATTCCAACTATCGACGAGTTATTGGATGAGTTGAATGGGGAAAGTGTGTTCACCAAGTTAGACTTGCGCAGTGGGTATCATCAAATTCTGTTGAGACCGGAAGATACTCTCAAAACATCCTTCCGCATTCACGAAGGTCATTACGAGTTTTTAGTCATGCCCTTTGGATTGACTAATGCTTCCTCCACCTTCCAAGCGGCTATGAACCATATGTTTAAGCCTTTCTTACGGAAGTTTATTACGGTATTCTTTGATGATATTTTGATCTACAGTAGATCTATAGAAGAGCATTATGAGCATCTTTCGGTTGCTTTGAGTTGTTTGCAAGAAAACCAGTTCAGAGTGAAGCTTAGCAAGTGTGGATTTGCACTACCAGAAATTGACTATCTTGGTCATGTGGTTTCTGGTCAGGGAGTTCAGGCGGACCCAAAGAAAATTGATGCTATGCTACAGTGGCCACGGCCAAGAAATGTGAAGCAAGTGAGGGGATTTATTAGACTGACGGGTTACTATAGGAGATTTATTAAACAATATGCTGCTATAGTTTCTCCTTTAACTGATTTATTGAAGGCATATTCTTTCCAGTGGAATGAGAGAGCTGAGAATTCATTTGCAGAATTAAAGAAGGAAATGTCCCAGACCCCAGTTTTAATCTTACCTGATTTTTCTATTACATTTGTGGTCGATACAGATGCATCCTCTTCAGGAATTAGAGCTTTCCTTCAACAGTATAATCGGCCAATTGCTTTCTTTAGCAAGAAGCTCGGTCCAAGAATACAGACAACCTCTACATATGTCAGGGAATTATTTGCAGTGAGAGAGGCAGTGAAGAAATGGAGACATTATCTTTTGGGATCTAAGTTTATAATAAGAACAGATCATCGGAGTTTGAAGGAGCTTTTGACACAAACCATTCAGACGGTGGAACAACAAAAGTACGCTTGTGACACGAGCTGTCGAACTCGCGCAAATTAAAAATTATTTTTAATTAGGGTTCAAAAATTTGCAGTAAAGTGGAAACCCTAAGTCGTCTCTCTCAAGGAAATTGAATTGGTAAAAATCGCTTATGAAAACAGAAAATAAAAAAGGGGGGGTTTGGATTTGGGTTGAATAAAAGACAGAATATAAAAACTGGGATTAAAACTTCGTAATTAAAATTAACCAACCTAGGGTTAGGGTTCCATGGACGTCCTTCATTGGATGAAAATTACCAAATTCACGGTTGATCTCAATTGAATCAGAATCCTTATTTTCAATTGAGAATAATCGGATCATCAAATCTGATGATTATTCCTTTTCCATGATCACAATCGCGAACCTCAGATCGAATATCCACAATCGCATGATATCGATCTGAGTTAGGAAAAGAAACAAATCTGGTTAAAGAATTAGAAAAATTACCAAATTCACGATTAATCCCAATTGAATCAGAATCCTTATTCCCAATTGAGGTTAATCGGATCATCAAATCTGATGATCATTCTTCACCCATAATCGCAATCGCGAACCTCAGATCGAATATCCACAATCGCACGATATTGATCTGAGTTAGGGTAAAGAAATAAATCTGGTTAGAGATTGATCGCAGATCCTCTAAACAGATCCATGGAATCCCTTCCCCTTAGGTTGATTAAAAGGGGGTTTAGCCTAGCATGGCTAGGATAAACATGATTACAAATTAAATTGCATAAAAGAAAAAGAAGAAGAAGAAGAAGAAGATGAAGAACACGAAGAACGCGAAGAACGCTCCAGAGAAAATGTCTTGATCCTCCAAATGAAAATTACATCATGATTGAAATGTTTTCCTTCCCTTGTGCTTCATATGCACCTAGGGTTCACAAACCAAATTGGTCTGGGCTCAATTCAGACCGGCCCGACCCATTCGTCTAAAATGCAAAATAAAATAATAAAATAAAACTTAATTACAAGTCTAAAATCTCAGCAAAACATGTTCTTCTTGGCGTCAGAAATCGACCAGCATCCGGTCCGAATTGGGCTTCGAGCTCTTCATAAGAATTGTAGCCCTCTGTGTTATCTGAAAAACCCAACAAGAACGGAGTTAATCCGACAACTGTGGACCGAGATATGGCCAAAATACAGAAGTAACGTAAAGCTGAAAAATTCTGACAAAAATAAATTAAACTCAATCAAACACTAAAAATGTAAATTAACTCAAAACATCATTATTTTATTCAAATAAATCCTAAAAATACTAATATAGAGTAACAAATAAGTGTAATAAAATATGTGTTATCAAATTCCCCCACACTTATCTTTTTGCACTCCTGGGCAAAAACTAAAATTAAAAGCTAATACTAAGATCAACCAATCATTTCTAACAATTACCAAGCATACAGAAAATATACAAAGATCACAAGTCTTCACAGCTAAATCAATTAGGACAGAAATTCCCTAATCTCAAATCACAAGACTTGCTAATTTTTTTGTTGCACATGCCAATTACAGAAAATGATTTCACACAAGATGCTCTCAATATTTTTCTCTCAAGTGTATCAGGTAATCAGTGTATCACTCAAATCTACTCAAGAAAATCAATCTACCATAGGCTTGCTCAAATTCTACTTCTCCACTGCTACTAACACATGCATGCACAAATCAAGAGGGCTTTATGCGGGGTTGTAATGGGGCTGAGGTGAAGGTATGAATGAAATATGGGAAAAGAAGGTTAAACACCCTAGAAATCTACCAGAGCAAGGCTTAAGAACTACACAAAGATAATGAAAAGATAAAAATAAACACACATTTTTTTCTTTTTTCTTTTTCTATTTTTTTTTCATTTTTTTTTCTTTTTGCTTTTCCTATTTTTTTTTCTTTTTGCTTTTTCTATTTTTTTTTATAACATAAAAGAACCACATAGGAGAGAAAAGAATCACATTGTCACCCCCTACACTTAAACTTTTGCACGTCTCGGGAAAACCCCCACACCTAAACACAACATCATAGTGAAAACCATTGCTCAGTAAATCTCCAGGGTGTGGAATTAATTGGTTTTTCACTTAGGCTTGTAATGTGGCTAAAGAAATAAAGGATATAAAGGCTCAAAGAGGCTCACTAAGGGGTAATAATGTAAGGGATGACTATCTGGCTAAAGTGGGTAAAGAAAGAAATGAATGTCTCAATCATATTCATGCATGTAAGTGAAAAAATGCAGTTTCAAAAAGAATCAGAGCAAGTTCTAGAGAGCAAAGATCAAGAGCAGAAGCACACAAGAAAGAAAGCATGGCCAGAAGATATGCCATGTATACAGGCTCAAAACCTCACAAGGGGATACCAAATCATGCAATCAGCAGCACAGTATCAAGTAACAAGTAACAAGTAATGCGATCCAAGAATCAAGAACCAGGCCTAAGCAGAAATTTCTATCAAACCCTGTGATTTAAGTATAATCCATGTACCACTCAATAATAACCAGAAAGAAGAGGAAAATCTACCTACGGAAGTCAAAAACTAAAAGAAAGAAAGAAAAAGAAAAATGCAAATAACAGAAAGAAAAGAAAAAAGAGGGAAGAAGACTCCCTGGACTCCCTAAGGAGGATAAACAACATCAGTGAGTAGAGCCTCTGTCTCCACAGGTTGCTTCTGGGGTCCTTCATGAACAACTTTGAGGTGATGGCCAATCATTGTGCAATTCTTCCCCATCTGCTTATCACGCAACTTTGGGGGCCTTCTTTTATGTATGCATTTCTTCTTCTCTTGATCCTTTCTTCCAACCTTACGCAAACTTTTCTGCATACTAAAAATAGAGGAAGAAATTTTTTGTACCCATTTCATTTTGGGTCCATGAGAGTTAGGATCAAAATCATTACCAGAATGGGGAGTCTTGCCTAACTTCACATTTAGTACAAATTCAGAATCATTAATAGGTAGGTCAGAATTCACAGGTAATGCACAATCATTAATCAATTCAGAATCAACCTTACCAACCACATCATGAATCACATTTATGCATGAAACTGAATGCTCAACTTGAACCTTAGAATGCTTCATGGAATCAAATATGCTAACATGTAAAATGCTATCACCAAATTCCATGGATAGAGTCCCAGCATGCACATCTAATTTGGTCCTTGCAGTTTTCAAAAAGGGCCTCCCAAGTATGATTGGGGGTGTACTACTAGGAGACTCACCCTCCATATCTAAAATGTAAAAGTCATCAGGAAATATCAGGTTATTTACTCTGACTAAAACATTTTCAATTAAACAAGAAGGGTGAGCATTGCTCCTATTGGCTAACTGGATAATAACACCAGTAGCACGCAAAGGATCAAGACCAAGGAACTTGTAAACAGACTCAGGCATGACTTTAATGGAAGCACCTAAGTCTAGCATGCAATCATCAAATATAGAACTTCCTCTAATGCAGTGAATAGTAAATGTTCCTAGATCTTTGCATTTCTCAGGTATGGGTTGGATGAGGGCTGATACATTATGGCTCACGTTAACTAGCTCGTCTCCCTTCAGTCGCCTCTTATTGATGCATAATTCTTTTAGGAATTTGGCATATTTTGGAATCTGTTTGATTGCATCTAAGAGAGGAATGTTAACTTCAACCTTCCTGAATGTGTCTAGTAACTCCTTCTCTTGTGCTATTTCTGCCAATTTCCTGGAATTGATGGCTCTTTGAGGGAAGGGAAGCGGAACAGAGAACTCAGGTTCATTGTCAAGTTTTCGCTTCTCTTGCACTGTCTTATTTTTTTCCAATGCTAGTTCATCCTCAACTGTAGCTTGCTGGGGCTCATGCAGTTGCTTGCCTGACCTTAGAGATATAGCACTGGCATTTGCATTCACTTTTGGTTGTGGAACTGTTTGCGGAGGAAGAAAATTGCTGGAACCTTGAGGTTGAACCTGACTCATTGATGTTGCCAACTGCCCAATCTGTGTTTGCAGGTTCTGAATTGTAGATTCAGTCTGCTGCTGAAATTGCAAGTTACTCGTCGCCATCTGTTTCACCAAATCTTCTAGTGAAGGACCGCAATTGATTTGCTGTTGGGCTAGTGGCTCCTGTTGCAAATGTTGTGGGGGTACAACCTGCTGGAAATTTTGCCTCTGTTGATAAGGAGGAAGGCTCTGCTGGTTCAGGTTCTGATTCCAATTCAAGTGGGGATTACAGCGAGGATCGTAAGTATTAGAGAAGGGATTGTATTGCTGCTGCTGATACTGCAATTTTCCTGGAAAAACTCCTACTGCAGCTACTGTCTGGTCAACTAGAGGGATGCTATTATGAAAGGAAGGGCAGACATCCGTGGGATGAAGAGGATCATAGTAGATACCACACAAGTTGCTCATCTGTGGAGTGGGAGGCTGCACTATCTGTGTTACTGCCAATTGTCTCACCAACGAGTTTAACTCTTCAAGCTTATTTTCAATTCTTTGATTATTCATGCTTGATACTATCGTAGAAGCTGCTGAGGATTGGACTGTGGATGCTTGCACTAAGGTATGCTCAGAAAAATAGAAACACACAAAAATGGATAATTCAAAATTTTTTTTTTTGTTTTTTTTTTTAAACAGAAACAGAAAACGAAAATTAAAATAAAAGAGAATTAAAAAAAATTAAGGAGAATTAAAGAACATTAATTTTTTTTAAATTTTTCTTTTAAACTCTGTAACAGAAACGAAAATTAAAAAGAAAACTGAAACAGAAAAGATAATTCAAATGAAAACTGAAACTGAAACGAAAATTAAAAAACAATTCAAATATTTTTTTTTTTTTTTTTTTTTTTAGAAACAGAAACGATTTAGACCGATGCAATTTCCCCGGCAACGGCGCCAAATTTGACACGAACTGTCGAACTCGCGCAAATTAAAAAATTTTTAATTAGGGTTCAAAAATTTGCAGTAAAGTGGAAACCCTAAGTCGTCTCTCAAGGAAATTGAATTGGTAAAAATCGCTTATGAAAACAGAAAATAAAAAAGGGGGGTTTGGATTTGGGTTGAATAAAAGACAGAATATAAAAACTGGGATTAAAACTTCGTAATTAAAATTAACCAACCTAGGGTTAGGGTTCCATGGACGTCCTTCATTGGATGAAAATTACCAAATTCACGGTTGATCTCAATTGAATCAGAATCCTTATTTTCAATTGAGAACAATCGGATCATCAAATCTGATGATTATTCCTTTTCCATGATCACAATCGCGAACCTCAGATCGAATATCCACAATCGCATGATATCGATCTGAGTTAGGAAAAGAAACAAATCTGGTTAAAGAATTAGAAAAATTACCAAATTCACGATTAATCCCAATTGAATCAGAATCCTTATTTCCAATTGAGGTTAATCGGATCATCAAATCTGATGATCATTCTTCACCCATAATCGCAATCGCGAACCTCAGATCGAATATCCACAATCGCACGATATTGATCTGAGTTAGGGTAAAGAAATAAATCTGGTTAGAGATTGATCGCAGATCCTCTAAACAGATCCATGGAATCCCTTCCCCTTAGGTTGATTAAAAGGGGGTTTAGCCTAGCATGGCTAGGATAAACATGATTACAAATTAAATTGCATAAAAGAAAAAGAAGAAGAAGATGAAGAACACGAAGAACGCGAAGAACGCTCCAGAGAAAATGTCTTGATCCTCCAAATGAAAATTACATCATGATTGAAATGTTTTGCTTCCCTTGTGCTTCATATGCACCTAGGGTTCACAAACCAAATTGGTCTGGGCTCAATTCAGACCGGCCCGACCCATTCGTCTAAAATGCAAAATAAAATAATAAAATAAAACTTAATTACAAGTCTAAAATCTCAGCAAAACATGTTCTTCTTGGCGTCAGAAATCGACCAGCATCCAGTCCGAATTGGGCTTCGAGCTCTTCATAAGAATTGTAGCCCTCTGTGTTATCTGAAAAACCCAACAAGAACGGAGTTAATCCGACAACTGTGGACCGAAATATGGCCAAAATACAGAAGTAACGTAAAGCTGAAAAATTCTGACAAAAATAAATTAAACTCAATCAAACACTAAAAATGTAAATTAACTCAAAACATCATTATTTTATTCAAATAAATCCTAAAAATACTAATATAGAGTAACAAATAAGTGTAATAAAATATGTGTTATCAGCTTGCAAACTGATGGGGTTTGATTTTACAATTGAATATAAACCTGGGGCAGCTAATATTGTGGCAGATGCTTTGTCTCGAAGTCGTGAAGGAGATCAAACAGGTACAATTTATTCCCTACTTTCTGCCCCTACTTTTCAATTGGTGGATCAAATTAGAGATGAGAACCTTATTGATGCTGAGTTAGCTAGCATGAGACTGAAGCTGCAGAATAATGCACTGGAAAATTCTGCAATAACTGAAAGAGAGGGTATTCTTTATCATAAAAATTGTTTTTTCTTGGGGTCCGAATCTGAATTGAGGCAGGTTGTGATGAGGGAGGCACACTCCACACCGATGGGGGGCATGCTGGAATTACTCTAACTTTGCTTAGACTTTCAGCTTCTTTCTATTGGGTTGGTATGAGAAAGGATGTAGAGGAGTTTGTCAAGCAATGCTCCACTTGTCAGTTGGTAAAAACTGCCACAACTCCTCCATTGGGATTACTTCACCCCTTACCTATACCCGAAGGGGTTTTTGAGGATTTGAGCATGGAATTTATTACAGGGCTGCCCAACTATAAAGGATTTAATGTCATCTTCATAGTAGTGGATCGGTTGACTAAATTTGTGCATTTTGGTGCGTTGTCTCATCCATATACAGCAGCAAGGGTAGCTTCCTTATTTTGTGAGATGGTGGTTAAGCTACATGGGTTCCCTAGAACCATAGTTTCTGATAGGGATTCAATTTTTTTGAGCCAATTCTGGTCTCATCTCTTCAAGTGCAGTGGGACAGCATTGAGAACAAGCACGGCTTATCATCCACAATCAGATGGGCAGACTGAGGTCACAAATAGATACCTTGAACATTATCTAAGGGCATTTTGTCATGATGAGAACCATAAATGGTTTTTTTTCTTAGGTTGGGCAGAATACCATTATAACACTGCCACTCATTCATCCATTGGTATGTCCCCATTTCAGGCTCTCTATGGCAAGGCTCCATCAATGATACCACCATACCCAAGAAGATCAGTAAGGGTAGAGGCAGTGGATGCTACCTTATCTCACCGTGATGAGCTGTTGAGGAGGCTGAAGATTTAATTGCAAGGTGCTCAAAATAGGATGCAGAATAAGGCGGACAAACATAGGAAGGATGAATTGTTTACTGTGGGTGATCTTGTATTGGTGAAGTTACAGCCTTATAGGCAAATTTCTGTGGCCAACCGTAAAAACCAGAAAATTAGCAAGAGATACTTTGGACCATTTCCAATAGTCAGAGTTCTAAGTCCTATTGCATATAAGATTGGTTTCCCTGATGGCTGTCGTATACACCCTTCTTTTCATATATCTTCACTGAAAAGATATCATGGAGATGGTTCTGTGGTTGCTTTACCTTTACCAGAGGTTAGTAATAACAACTTGCCCATTCAAATTCCTCTTTCTGTCTTGATGTCACGAGAAGTACAGGATGCAGCTGGGATTCGCAGACAATGGCTGATACAATGGTCGAACTCTCTCCCTGAAGATGCAACTTGGGAATTTGAGGAGGACCTTACAACATATTATCCAGAATTTCCTTTGCCATTAACTAACCTTGAGGACAAGGTTCCTTTTGTAGCAGGAGCGAATGATACAACTACTGATGAGGAACCCAGGCTTAAGAGAGTATCAGGGGCCCCTCATTGGGCCAAAGACTTTATTACCTATTAGGCCCAATGGCATTACTACTATGTTAATGAGTTGTTGTCTTTTTGTAGGCGGCCCACATGGCTTAGTTGGGGAATGATGGGTGTATTGGGTTCAGGGTATTATAATATGATTGATAAACTGATTAGGGATTTCATTGAAGAAAATTAATACAGATTGTTCTTTGTTTCTTTCCTGCTTCTCCTTGTCTCCCAATTGATTTCCATTGAAGGGGTTCGCGTCCCTTATCAATTTATGACCTACGCATTGCAGGGCCAAACTACATTATGATTCTTGAAGCAGTTATTATTTTGAGCAGTTTTGGGATTTCTGAATTCTAAAGAAATGCTGATCAAAATGCTAGTATATATATATATATATATATATATACATCTCTTCTTTCACGGTAGAAGTGGTGACTTTACAGCAGAGATGGGGGCATTTTTTTAAAATAGAAAATAAATAAAAACATGGCACAATTTCTGTGGCAGTCTCTTCTTCTTTCAAAGGAGAAGTGATTTTCCTTATATATATATATATATATATATATATATATATATATATATATAGAGAGATGGCTTTATTTGTCTTCTGTCACAGAAATTTTTTTATCTCCGGCACTAGACACAAGTTAGCAGCGGGTCCCATTAAAAGAAAAAATAAATAAATAAATAAATATGAATGGACCCACATCCTTTTAAGTCTGCATGAAAACGTATTATCTCCTCTAGAAGGAGACTAATAGATCCCATATATATATTAGCGTCCATTTTTATCGTTTTAAATTTAAATTTATTAATTATTGATTTAATTATGTACCAAAAAATTTATTGATCTAATTATTTAAAATGATACAACTTTAAATACATCTTAAAAGGATAAAATGTAATCACTTAAAACACTGATTAATAATATTATTAAAAAATAGAATTAGCAAACAAGTAATAATGGAAAAAAAATTTGGTGCTCCAGGTCCATGTGGTCCCATGTGTCCTCGGATGATCCACATCAATGTATGTGTAATGTGAAATTTCATCCCAAAAAGAAGCAAGAGCATCACTTGCACATACAAATTAATACTAGTAACAAAAAACAATTACATAAACAATACCAGTGATATATGTATATATGTGTTGTTTACTAGCATACCTTCAAAATGTTGTGGTAAATAAGTCGAGCTCTTGTCATGATGGTCTAGGAATTGAGATTCCCTCATATCATGATATTCTTGGATTTGAATTACAGGAAAACCACATTCCTCATCATTGTTCGAAGCACTAGCATTCACGGCAAGAAGATGATCTTTCATTGCGACATTTTCATCATTGTCATCATTATCATCATCATCGTCATCCATAACCCTAGTAGGTTCAATTTCATCTTCCAAGGACATATTAACAACTAGACAACGAATGATGATGCATTATGTGGAGAATCGAAAGCAACTGACCTCATGGATAAAACAACATCTTTTGCTCCGACAATATCCACGTATAACTCTAAGAAATCTTTCATTGATTGGTTGAAGAATTCTCCCATTACTATATCTACGTCTTCATCATCCACAAATTGCATACTAATGTATTATTCTTCGAACCATATTCTTGTCATAACCAGAATGATAGATTTTTTACCTTTGAGAGCTAATTTTTGACGAATTTTCTGATTCAGTTCGTCAATACTTGAGTTGAGCTTGATACATGTCGATCTTTTTTCGTCTTCAAAAACTACACCACGTCGGCCTTTCACTTTCCTACCATTATAATATAGAACAATATGAACATAATCAAAATGTGAATTTATTTTAAAATTTATAAACAAAAAACACAAAAGAGAGTATAAGTAAGCAAGTAATAATATATCCAAGAGTGGGTGTTTATGATGGAGAAGAGTTGTAAAGAGCAGAAGGGTTTAAATGGGGGACAACTGGGCCAATCGCACCCAAATAAGGCAAAATTGCTCACGCTATGTTTAGGCATGTTCTTGCACTAGGTGGCACCTAAATTAGGCGGGAGTGGTCATGCACATTTTGGACGTGACTGAGTGCAATAGATTGTAGATTGATTCCAAAATATTGTGTTTTTGTAACTTTTGATTAAAATAATAATATTTTATTTTATTTTATATTATTTTATCAATCATCTAAATATATAAAGATAAACATTACGGATAAACATAATTTAATCTTGACCAATTATAATTATCTCAAATATTTCTTAAATTTTTATTATATAATAGTGATTTACTATAAATATTTACTAGTATTATTTTTTATCAGAAAGTATCGACAAGCATGTGGTGCTGGACACATAAAAATTAGAAATGAAATAAAAGTTAAAATTGTAAATGCTTCTTAGTTTGTAATCGTAATAGTTTTTCAAATACTAATTCTCAACATCATCTTATATATACATTTATAATTTACTTCAAATACTTATTAATACTTTTTATCTTAAAAAAATGCGGTTTAGCAAGCACAAAGTGCGATTCAATACAAAGATACAAACGGCCTCTTTTTAATTGTTTCACATTACAACTCATATAAATAAATGTATCCTACATCAATTATAACAACACCAATTCTTATTTAGGATAAACACAAAAATAAAATAAAAAAATATACCGTTATAATGAGTAGAAGACCACTAATTTGGGCAGTGTATTTTATTTTTCATTTATCATTTAGTGTAACAGCATAGTTTATTAGAAATAATTTTCTTCATCATTCATGATATTCTTACTTCCAAAATTTTCTACTAGTAACTTACTAACTATTTAATCACCATTGAATCAAAGAGAGAGAATGTTAATAAAGTTTTGAAAAAAGAGAAAATGTTGATGCAATGGTGATTAGATAGATAGTGAGTTGGTAGTAGCAAATTTTAGTATTAAGAATATCTCTCCTCATGTAACAATCATGTTATAGGTTAAGAAACTAGTTTTTTACACACACTTCGAATATCGAGCTTATCTTTTTTAAAAATAAAATAAAATGTGAGCCCCATAATACTTGTATTTGCATGAATCAATTATTGAACAAAGATGACGCTCAGCCCAAAGCTCAAGAACAGCCCAAGCCCAACTTAGTTGTCCAGCAACGTGATTCAAAAAATGCAGCTGATATGATACATACATGTGGACAGAATCATGACAGAATAACTAAGTAGTTAATATTGTTAAGTTGGTTAGATAAGTTAGTTTTCATTTCCCGCTAATTACGGAGTAGAACGGTAGCAACGATATGTATAAATATCCTTGTAAGCTTCATTTCTGATTCAATGAGAATTTTGCAGATTTCATTTACTCTGAGCACAATGATCTGCATCTATGTTTCTTGCTTTCTCAATATGGCATCAGAGTCTCGCCGTTCCCACTTTCTCTTGTGGAATTTCTTAGCATAGGTAGGCTGAGCCTGTTGCATTGTCCACTCTTCAAGCCGAATGTGCTCTTGTGTGAGGGAGCGTGTTGAGATATATAATATGGCCTTTATAAGACCTTAGGCACTCTCACCTTTTAAATTAGCTTTTGGGTGGTGTATCCCAATATTCTTTACATCAATTTCTTCCTTCCAGCAAAATGACAAAATTAAAGTAACTCCCTTTTCTTTTTTAAATGACATATTTCAATTTGTACACTCACGTAGCAAAGCGCTACCAAGGTAACTAGCATATTTAAAGAAAACTGCTTAGCCTTATTTCTTTGAACGGTGGGAAAGTCTCCATCTCATAGCTGGTGACTGGTGTTGAATCTCTAGCGTTGCAAATTGTTTATCTTCCCATACATGTCATAACCCAAAGGAAAACGATGAGCAATTGAATTGATAATTTATGGCAGTATGTTTGGGAAACCTGAATACACCACATATTTTTCATCGGCGACAGGAAACAATGTAGATAAATTAAGGGAAATTTATTTAAGAGGTTTGTATTTGTCATTTGAGATGACCACATAAAATTTCCTACACACACAACATTTTGTGGGACCCGCATCTTTTGAAGCCAAAAATATAAATAAAAATTACGGCACGCAAAATGAATCTCTATAACATAACACAACCACTTTTCCTACAACATAACTTTTATAAAATCCTTTATTTAATAGGTTGCTATAAACCTTTTTTCTTCTGCTACCAATTATAATTATATATTTTAGGAAATATATATTTATAATAATAAAGATTTTTGCTTTCTTTCTTCAAAAAATTGTGAGCTGATGTGAAATTGAAAAAAAAAATTAATATCATAACTCTCTACTTTTTTGAAATGTAGAATTATAATGAGTGACAGAATTTTTTTTTTTTTTTTACAATAACCAAAGAAAAAAGAACCCATAAATTAATGCTATAATAAATAAACAAATGAAATTAATTGGGGGCATTTAATTATAAATATATGAGTTTTATATGAGTTATGTTGTAGGAAAAATGATTGTATTATGTTATAGAGATTTGTTTGCGTGCCAGAATTTTTTATTTTTTTTTGCTGTGGGCCCCATAAAATATTGTGTGTGTAGGAAATTTTTTGTGCTCATGTTAAATGATAGATGGTAAATCCTAAATATATTGTAGGTAATGTCGAAAAAAGTGATCCACTTTTTACAAAAAGCAGCCACTAATTAAACTGCCGTACGATCAGATGGTTGTGTTGATTACGGCAAGGATATGATGTAGCCTAATATTATACAAGTGTGTATAAAAGTTTTTGTGGTCATATTAAATGATAGATAATAAATTCTTGTTTAATAATGTAGAAACCCAGAGCCGAGGATATTTTTTTTTGTAAAATCAACTCATATTTCCAATAATATTTGACACTCAACCAAAAATAGAATCAATAATCTTGAGCTAATATTTCCAATAATATCTTGGTTTACCAAATAGTTTTTTGGTAACATTTTTAGAAATTTCATTTTCTCGCCATATTCTTAGTAATCATGATTCTTATACCATATGCTGTAAGATTATTCCTATGTATATCTTAAGTGGGGCTTTTATTCTAAAAGGTCTTCTTACTATGCACTATCACAACTCATACCTCACTTACAAGCAGTGTTGTAAAAATTGGACCAGACCGACCCGTTTACCTGGAAATCGATAAACCGGTCGTGTGGCTTGGTCCGGATAGCATATTGGATCGGACTTGCATGTGAACCGGTGTGAATCGATTTGACTCAGTGAGACCTGGCCGAGTTTTCCTAAAATCGATGACCCGCCGGTTCAAAAAACACTTGGGATATTCTCTCACCGATAATGAAAGTAGTGACAACTATGTATTAATCAGAAATGAAACAAGAAGAGTGAAACCAGAAATGGAACCATAAGAGAGAAAACCAGAAAACAAATAAGAGAAGAGAAAACCATAAAACAGACAAGAGGATTAATCAGCGAAAACCAGATCAGGGTTCATGAGACAAAGGCGGTCGGACTTCGTGAGTTAGTGACATGCGAAAACCATTTATATGCTGGTCTAGTTTTTGGCTAAAACTAGAGAAAAATCAACAAAGGCGGCTACTGCTTTTTTCTAACTGAGATTGAAATGAAATGTTAAATATGAAATACGAATATTAGGGTTTTGGAAAGTTGAGCCTATTCAGTCTTTTTTATACTCAATGTGTCAAATATAACTTCACTCTTCTTGCAAACCCACGAAGAAAAATTTAATAATTTTGAAATCTTTTATATTTTCATATTATTTCATGTATCATTTTTTCTTCTATTCACATATGTGCACCTTTATTTTATTTATTAATTTATTAATAGTACTATGTTATAATGAGATACTACCTCAAGGATATTGACCCACTTGCCACTATTTTTGATATTATTAACCTGAATGTCATACAACACTTTTTTTTTCTAAAGTGTCGCGTCACCAAAGTTACTGGTTACTATAACGTCTTTTATTTGGCCACATGACATGTTTATTGAGACCATAAAAGTCACCGGATAATATAGAAACTTTTTTTTTGGAAATATAGAGTAAAGACTTTTGTGGTCAAAGTGTCAGTTTTTTTGCACAACTTTTCTGACACATGACAAAGAGTAAATCAAAATCTCTAAATGAAATACTACCTAATTGTAAAAATAAAACTATAGTTCAACGTGAACGTGACAGACGACTATAGCCTCCACAATTTTTTTTGTCCTGCTTAATTTATCAAACAACACGCTATACCAGTTTAATTTTATTTAAAAAATTATAAGCAATTCCTAAATCTACATTTAAATTTATACGATGCTTTAAAACAAATCTAAATTTATAAAAAAAAAAAATTGAGAAGGAGAATTTCAATGCTTCGAGGGATGATAAACAACCATCTCATTGTGTATGATCATTGTGTGGCTTAATTACACAATTGTACAGGAAATCTCAACTTTTGATTGCTCAAGTAGAATAAAGAGAGCACAAAATAGAAAAAATGGCTCCGATCTTTTTTAATAATTACTTAAATAATCTTTTTAAATATTAACATGTTAACAAATTAACTTTAAAAAAAATATTTATTACTAAATTGATTTATTAAAATATTAAATTGTGTACTTATTTAAGCAATATTTATTCTACTTTTATTAACTTTCTTAAATATTTATTGCTAAATTTTTTAATAAATATTATTTAAGCAATTATTAAAAAAAACCGAAACCTTCTTTTCTATTTTGTGCACTCTTTATTCTACTTGAGAAATCAAAAATTAAAATATTCCTGTACAATTGTGGAATTAAGCCACACTTAATATGATGAATGTGAAATATATTGAGAAAATCGAATATTCTTTTGATCTTACACGATGAGATATGGTTATTTATCATCCTTTGAAGCATTGAAATTCTCCTTCTCAATTTTTTTTGTAAATTTAGATTTGTTTAAAAGCATCGTATAAACTTAAATGTAGATTTATAAATTGCTTATAATTTTTTAAATAAAATAAAACTGGTATAGGGTGTGGTTTGATAAATTAAACAGGACAAAAAAAGTATAAAGACTATAGTGGTCTACCAGGTTGCACTATAGTCTCTATGTGCTATCCAGAGACTTTGGTTGCAGTATAATCTCTCCACTATCCAGAGACTTTGGTTCACTCTATGCCACATGTTAGGAAGGTTGCTAAAAAAAATTGACATTTTAACCACAAAAGTCACTACACTATTAGGTTTGGCAAAGATAAGCCAACCCATTCGTTGGCTCGTAACTCGACTAAAATGAGCCGGGTTGGGTTAGGGAAAATGAGTTAGCAACTCGAGTCAGCCCGACTCGTTTCAGCTCGAAAAAAACCGAGACAACCCACGAGTCAAACGGGTTGGCTCGCAGGTTATGATTTTTTTTTTCTTTTTAAATATAAAAGTATAAAAATTAATGAAGGTAAAATGAAAAGTTAAAACCTAAAATCCCAATTCTAAAGACCTAAACAAAAATATCCTGCAGCTGCCAATAAGTCCAAACCGTGCATTAAGGACCTTTTTATAGTATGTGTGACAGTGTGAATGTGGTGCCAACAGCCAATAAGTCCAAATGCAAAAGGAGTTTTCTATGGTTTATGATCGGACCAAATACTGTATGGACCGGCCGATATGTATTGAGCCCAATCACACACGGTTTAGACACCTTACATCGTTATTGGCCCGGGCCTGGTATTGCTGTTGGTGTGAGCTTGAACTGTTGTCTTTCACGTTGGCGTGTTTGCACCAAATGGGGGTACCTGCGAAGACACTCCGATGCTTAAGTCAGTATCAAAGGCAGGTGTTTTATGTTGTTAATGTAAATGATGATCCTACCTTGGTGGTGTATCATTTGTTTTTATAGTAGTTTGAGATGCCGCCTTTGTTAAAGCGGCTTGGCCTCTGAGTGGCCAGCCTTGGGTTGCAAGTCAGTCAGGGGACCTGAGTAGCCTTATCTTTAATAGTGTCTAGTTGTAGAGTTGTGGTGAGCTGGAGCTGTCCATTGTTTACCGGAGTTAAGGCGCGGTGGAGTTGCCTTGTGTGTCGCGATGATGACATCGGGTCGTGTATGTTACGATGAGGGCATCGCGTCTGTGCTTGTTCCTTGCGCTTTGCTCTTGTTCTTCAAATAGGCTTGGGCTTCCTCTTGTGTTATTGGACCCTGGTTAGGCCTATATTTAATCCGGATCAGTTTATCTATATAATGTCTTTGTATTGAACGAATTAATAATTTAGAAAAAAGATTTAAACGTTACACCATCAATGAAATTTTATTTTATTTTTTTCGAGCCAACCCTAAATCGACTCGGGTGGGGTTGAGTTTTCTGACTCGTTTATTTTTTGAGCCAACCCTAACCTAGCTTTTTTTTTCGGGTTGAACGCGGGTTGAGTCAAGTTGAGTCGGGTTGGCTCTTTTTGCCAACTCTATACACTATCCATCAACTTTTGAGGTCTTAATAAACATGCCACGTGGCCAAACAAAAGACGCTATAATAACCAATGACTTTGGTGACGTGACACTTTAGAAAAAAAATTATATTATGTGACATTCAAATCAATAGTATTGAAAATTGTGGCAGATTGGTCAATGCCCCTACTTTCTCCCCTTTAAGTGAAATATACCAATTTTCACCACACAAACAATTCACGGTTTTATCATTATTTATAATCGATTATTAACCAGTTAACTAAACAACACTTCATATAAATCATAAACTTATCCATCATTCACCAGTATAAAAATGATATAAGAATGTAAGCAAAAAAAAATAAAAAATTTGATATAACAAAAGTTGTGTATATGAATATAGTGCTGTAACTTAGCAGTGGCCAGGAAGATTCCAAAAAATTCTGAAAAGGGGCAGCTGTAGCGTAACTCCTCCAAATACAAACACATCCACACCTGATAGTCTCCTCCAATCCAACGATCCAAAATCAACTTGACCTACCATCCTTTCATTTGAACCATAACTTGAACCTTTTTTTCTTTTTATACATATAATCGCTTTGTCCTTTACTTCATTCACTGTTTTGTTGATAAATCTTATGTTACTCTTTCAAGTTCTCTCTTGTCCCTCTCTTGTGTTCCTGAGTTCCTGGTATGATTAATCTCCAACAGTTACTCATAGCTTATGATCAAACCTCCACACATAATTGATGGTAATGTATAGACATATACACCTTTATTCAACATTTTTTGATTTTCTTCCTCTTAGAATTGTTGGGTTTGTGTTTGTGTTTGTTTCTCATCAGGAATTAATGTTGGTGCCACCTCCATGGTTGGAACCACTATTATCAACCACATTCTTCTCTTTGTGCAAAGTACACATCAACGCACCCAGAAACGAATGCAACATGTTCTGCCTCGATTGTGGAGACAAAGCATTCTGTTTTTATTGCAGACAATCTTGGCATAAGGATCATCATGTAATTCAAGTGGGTGTTTTTATTTTATTCAATTTTATTGATTAGATTGGAGCAATTTTTAATGTTATATAGTTAAGGAAATTGTGAGGATTGAATATTTTTATGCGCAAGTGCAATGCAGATAAGGAGGTCTTCGTATCATGATGTTGTGAGGGTGACAGAGATTCAGAAGGTTTTGGATATAAGTGGGGTTCAGACGTATGTGATTAACAGTGCTAGAGTTCTTTTCCTGAATGAGAGGCCTCAGAATCAGCCTAAGACTAATAATGGAGTTAGTAGTGGTAAAAGCAACACCCATTTGTGTGAAATATGTAGAAGAAATCTCTTGGACCCTTTTCGTTTTTGTTCTTTGGGATGCAAGGTTGGTCTTTCATTAAACTCCCCTTTTTTCTTCTTCAAAATATCATCTTCTTTTTTTCTCCTTAATTTGTGTTCCTTTTTGTTTGTTTTACTTTTAAAAAAAGAACAAATTAAATGGGGGCAGATCATGGAATACTTTTTTTTGTTCATTAGCAATTAGAGAGTGTGCCATTGTTCATGATAATCGGTTATCAAACCAATGTCATTATGCTTTAAAAAGCATAATTATGTCTAATTGTTCATTTAATTCAAGTTAATTTATTTGTTTTTGTACCAAATATATGTATATATAATGCCATATTGAAGACTTGAAGTAGTTTGTTTCTTTTCCTATCCTTTCCAGACACTCACGAAGTGGGTATTTGAACTGGGTCGGCCCTTTTTAATTGTAACAACGTTGTATTGTGTGTATATGAATAATAATAGGTTGTAGGGATAAAGAAGAATGGGAATGCGAGCTTTGTCTTAAGCGCAAAGAAAGACGAAGAAATAGGGAGAATGGAGGAAGGAATGGGAAGAAGATTGCCATCAAAGGAAGAAGACGAAAAATTGCGTGAAGGAATCCACAAACAAGTATACCAAAGCACGCCTTGTCCTTGTCTTGGTCAATCTCAAGCACAAGCTTGCTCAAATTCAAGGAGAAGAAAGGGAATACCTCGCAGGGCACCTTTATGACCCTAAAGTAAAAAAAAAATTAATTAGTTTTTGATAATATGGTTTCATGATTAGTTTCAAGCTCTTTTTCCAGCTCATTCCTCACAATCCCCATGTGGGTTTGAATGTCCTTAAACCAAAGCATTATAAGCTGTCTTAATTTGTAGCATTAATTTAAGTACAAAACAGAGGAGCGGAACGTTTATATGTTACTTTTGAAGATAGGCTAGGCTGGCTTTGGAAGCAATAATGTTTTGCTTTGCATTCCTTAATATATGAAACATGCTAGGTGTAAATGTCCCCTATACACATGAACGGTTTTATGTAAGGAAACAACTACTTAGCTTTTGATATCTTATCTTATTTGAATAATTCCTAAGTTAATCATGAAACGTGCTAGAATATGTAATGGTGATTAACCCATTTAGAAATTCATGAAGTTGTAAAGGAAATTTTAGAAATGTATCCAAAGGTTGTTTCTGATTATAAACCTGAAATTATTATCGTTACCATAAAGAATATTGAAGTTAATATATACGTGCTCCATGATTAATATTATTGTATCTAAATTTAAACTTTTTTATATGATTTTTTTTTTTTAATTATATGCCAAGTGTAAGCACATATATTAAAAAAAAAAATCATAATTCCCAATCGGATCCATGGAGAGTTGATTAGCCACCATTTTACGGTCAAATCCTCAATTTCTCACCTTCAAAGTCCAATGTCAATCGAGGTGGTTTTGGAAGATTAGCATTGAGATATCCCCAACTGCCTTTTCCCAAGAAATACGTCTCAACAACTTGGGTAGGACCAATTGATTTCTTAATTTTTTACTCAGAGGTTCTTGGATCATAACAAGGCTTTAATACAATGATGTAATTATAGGAATTTAAGTATAGATGGAGAAAAAGGATTTTTTTATTAATGTTATGTATTGATGTAGTATAAGTGTTAAGAGATAAAATAAAATCATTCGTGTTGTGTCTTCATCCAATGACTTAAATTTTTCTAAGAATTGGTTATGTGACATAGTATCAAAGCCTATCTACCAAAAATAGTCCGTACATTATCCACCTTTCAAGAACCCAAATGATTTTTGCATGTAAGAGATATAATAGGAGACCTGTTAAGAGATCTAATAAAATTATTCATATACCGTCATTCAATGGGCTAATCTTTTGGAAGGGTTAGTCACGTGACATGAAATAATATAATATATAAAGCACAAATTGGAATTTATACTAAATATATACTACCCCTAAATAAGGAAACAAACCATCCAATATAAGTAAAATAGAAACAATTCCTAAGAGACCTATGAGATACTCAAAATTATCTTCAAATGTAATTGTAATATTAAATGATATCTTCTAGATATTCTAATATTTTTTTTTCTTTTTAAGCTAATTAAATCCTACAGTTATAACATCACATTATTACATCCTAATTTACGACTAAACTCAAAAAAAAAAAATTGACTTAGCAATGAACCAAACTTTTAATCATCATAATTAAATATTAAAAGATTGAATCAATGTCAATCAGGCTAAGAGTAACCGGTGATCAGGCTGAGTTTCATAACATTAAAGTTAAATTAAGAATGGAATGATATGTAACGAATGATATGTAACATAATTTTATAATTGTCTCTCACCTCTTTTATAAGGTTGAGGATGAATAATATGAAGTTATGTATGTGGTATAATTGAAGTTCTGGAACTTTACCTAACTCTTAAAACATGCAAGTATTGTTAACGAGGGTTGCTATATCTGGTCAAATCTTCCGCTCATGCTAGTTGTGGTTTGCGTTCGATTCAAAGGTTTTCCTCTTTGATAAGTAATAAATAATCCTCTTAAAAAAAGTAAGTTTATTTATTTAATTTTTTTATAAACAAAAAGTAAGTTTATTTCTTCCTTATTTTAAAAGTGTTTTTTTACAAAAAATTAAAGTTATTTATATTTTTATAAAAATATTTAGATTTTAAAAAAAAAATATTTGGCTTTTGACTTCTGCTTATTTTAGAAGTTAAAATTTTTAGCTTTAGAAAAAAGTAAGTTTTTGCTTTTTTTTGACTTATGTTTTTTTTAAAGCAGATATCCAAACGAACTAAAAATAAAAAATGCTTTTTTTCAAGAAAAAAAGTAATTTTTCGAGAAAAAAAAGCACATCCAAACGAGTAACTTTTATCTCTTCCTTATTTTAGAAGTATTTTTTATAAAAGTTAAAGCTATTTATATTTTTATAAAAATATTTAGTTTTTGAAAAAAATATTTGGCTTTTGACTTCTGCTTTTCTTATAAGTTAAAATTATTTCCTTATGAAAAAAATAAGTTTTTGATTTTTTTTGTGACTTCTACTTTTTTAAAAAACAGACATCCAAACGAACTAAAAACGATAAGTGTTTTTTTCTTAAAAAAAAGCAGCTTTTGAAGAAAAAATAGCTCAGAACATCATTTTGGTCATCAAAAGATTATTACCTCAATTTGATCCTTAAATAAAAAGTATCAAAAATATTATGCTGGAACACGAACGGCAAAAAATTAATTTATTGTTTTTTAAATAAAAAATTATAAATTTATGGCTATTTTGAAAATAATTACACATTTATTGCACAATAACACATCTAATTTGGGCGTCACCAATTACGCCTAATTTAGGCGTCACTCAAAAGGCAGTCACGCCTAATTTAGGCATCACTCATCAGGTGTTGACACGTGTCACATTTTTTGTCCAATTTTTTTTTTCAATTTAATCGTAAAACTTTTGATGGCCATAACTTTTGACTCGGGTATCCGAATCAGGTAAAAAAAATTTGATTACACATAACTTTTCGAGATCTACGTAATGACACCTCATTTGGCATATTTTTATCTCTCACAAACATAATTTGAATTTGCAACGATGAGACTTTATCTTATAATCGTTAGATTGTGACCCAACAAATTAATAATTAATAATTAATTAATAAGTGTGACCCAATAAATTATAATCGTTAGATTGAAGAAAATTAACAGTTAAGATTTAGCAGTAACAAGTAATAAGAAAAAAATTTAGTAATTATAACATTTCCCTTGTTTATTTCTATAACAACATGAGACAATTTAGTTTAATATAAAATAAAAAGAAAAGTAATGCCCCCAAACAATAAAATAATATAATTTGTAAAAAATTATATTTTATTAAACTCCTAAATCCTAATAGTGTGTTAAATTATTAAAAAATAAATAAGAGAACATAATAAAAATAGTAAAAAAATCAGTAAAATTGATAAGTAATATAATTTGTAAGAATCATTAAATATAAATAGAATAATAATGAAGATAAGAGTTCTTATTTTCATATCGGTATAGATTGTCATCATTAATTTCAGACCACGTATAATCACCCAGAAGCTTATAGCTTATGAATATTTTTTCAAAAATAAAATCCTTCTTCCTTAAATATTTAAAATATTTATTTAATTATTTCCTTTTTTTAATTCAGATTTTTTAAATTGGTTTTTGAGTTTAAATCACAAATCAAATCTTTATTTTGTTTTCCTTATTAATAATAATTTTTTATTTTTATTTTTAATTTAAATCAAAAACCAAATTTTTTATAATAAAAATAAAAAAGTTATTATTTTTTATTTTAAATCACAAATCATATCTTTATTTATTTTTTTATATTAAATCATATTTTTTTATTATTCTGGGTATAACCGCTATTATAATATCATTCTTGCAAATTTAAATTGTGTTTATGAGAAATAAAATATGTAAAATGAGATGTCATTGTGTAGATCTCGAAAAGTTATGTGGAATCAAAAAAATAATTACTTGATTTGGATACCCGAGTCAAAATATAAAAGTATTATGAAAATAACGTGCCCCAAACAATAGGATAATATAATTTATAAAAAAAATTATATTTGGTTAAAAACTCCCTATAAATCCTAAAATAAAAAAAATAGTGTGTTAAATTATTAAAAAATAAATAAGAGAACATAATAAAAATAGTAAAAAGATCAGTAAAATTGATAAGTAATATAATTTGTATGAATCATTAAAAATAAATAGAATAATAATGAAGGTAAGAGTTCTTATTTTCATATCAGTATAAATTGCCATCATTAATTTCAGACCACGACTTCTAAGATAAAGTATCATTGTTGCAAATTCAAATTGTGTTTATAAGATGTAAAATATGCCAAATGAGGTGTCATTGAGTAGATCTCAAAAAGTTACGTGGAATCAAAAAAAATTACCTGATTCGGATACCCAACTCAAAAGTTATGGCCTTTAGAAGTTTTACGATTAAATTGTTATTTGGGGTCCATTCTCATTTATCTCTATGCATGGTCATCGTTATTTTTTTACCATTATAGATGACTTCACAAAGTTCACATGGGCTATCCTTTTGAAAGACAAAAGTGAAGCAAATACAAATTTGAAGCATTTCTTTGCCTATGTAGAAAACCAGTTTCAGTCTTCTATGAAAACAATTAGAATTTCTTATGCATGATTTCCATCGATCCAAACCAACAGTATTCTTGCGTTGAATCACCCCAACAAAATGGGGTTCCAGAACGTAAACATCAACATATTCTTAATGTAGCTCGTTATCTTTTCTTTCAAGCTAACCTACTCATAAGCTATGTTGCACCGACACCGACACGGGACACGAGATACGACACGACACGACACTTCGACACCTTAATTCCGAAAAATGCTAAATTTCGACACGTTAGGACACGTTTTGATATTATATAATATTTTTAATTTATGTAGAGTATATTACATTTTGTATTCAATAATTTAATTAAAAAAATAAAGCTAAACTTATAATACCCATCAATTTTGCAAAGAAACATAATATATCCCAAATGTTTATATTAAGCTCAATAAAATCGTAATCGTGATCTAACGAATCTAATAGTTGGAACTCAAAATGCAACGCAACGTAACCTTAGAACCTTTTTTGAGTCTTTGCAACGAGTATTGGAGTGTCGGGAAGTGTCAGAGAGTCGGTGAGTGTCGGACACGACACGTCGAGATTTTTGAAGTGTTGGTGTTTCATAGCCCATAAGCTTATGGTGTTACGCAATTTATCATGTTGTCCACCTAGTCAATCACTTATGCACTCCAAACCTCAATAACAAAACACATTATGAGCTGCTATATAGCAAACCTCCTACTCTTATGCATCTACGAGTATTTGGTTGTCTTGCCTATGCCACTTCTCTTCAATGCCATCAAACCAAATTTGATCCTCGAGCCCAAATTTTTTTTTCCTTGGATATAAACCAAATTTATATCTTGTTTAATCTTTCAAATCGCAATATTATAATATCTAGAAATGTTATTTTTTATGGGGGAAATTTCTTTTTACCTCTACATCTAATTCACCATATAATCCAGCTCTAGAACATACAGATATCCCTAATTATGTTCTTGCCTATCATAATGACCTCTCAGCACCTACACCTCAGTCCATTGCTACCACTGTATTAAACCCAAACATTCCTCGAGATTCTATACCATAATTCAATCCTCAACAACCTCAGAACATCCATCTCAGACGTTCAACCTGACCTCATATTCCACCAAAGTGTTTACAGGATTCTCATATGTCTCTATCGGTTTCTTCTGACACCAATGCAGTCTCAGGCTCCATTCTTTCTACTCATTATCCCCTTTCTGATGTTTTTGTCCTATAACCAATGTTCTTCTGTCTATAAGAACTTCTGTCTTAATGTTACTTCTTGCACTGAACCCAAGTCATACTCCCAAGCATCCAAACATGAATGTTAGAGAAAAGCAATGCTTGCTGAAATAACAGCACTAGAGAAAACCAAACACGGTCCATTGTTGTTGATCTTCTTCCTGATACCATTCCCATTGGATGTAAATGGGTTTATAAAATCAAACACAAGGCAGATGGTTCAATAAAATGCTACAAGGCAAGATTAGTAGCCAAAGGCTACAATCGAGTTGAAGGGATCGATTATCTTGATACATTATTCCATCATTGTGAAACTTATTATAGTCAAAATACTACTCTCCATTGCCATCGTGAAATGATGGATACTAGAGCAACTAGATGTTAACAATGCTTTTTTACATGAAGACTTACACGAAGATGTATACATGGTGCTTCCCCTAGGCATCGTCTCTGAAAAATCAAACCAAGTTTGCAAGTTGCAGCATTCTTTATATGGCCTTTAATAGGCTAGAGACAATGGAATTCTAAACCCACTACTTCAATCTTCTCTTTGGGCCATGTTCAATATGAAGCAGAGACCACTCATTGTTGGTAAGAAAAAACAATGATTCTTTATTGCCTTACTCATATATGTCTATGACATCGTATTAATTGGAAATGATGGAGATGAAATTAAGCGTGTTAAACATCATCTAAATCATCTTTTTAAAATAAAGGATCTAGGTTCCCTTCGGTTCTTCTTGGGACTTGAGGTTTCCTATTCAAAATCTAGTTCCATTCTCAACCAACGAAAATATGTCCTAAAGTTACTATTTGATGCAGGTCTTCTTGCTGCCAAGCCAACTATGACACCAACGGACCTTTCTTTCAAATTACAAAAAGAACAAGGCAACCATTTTCATGATGCAGCAACTTACAGAAGGCTTGTTGGTAGGTTTCTTTATCTCACCACCACATGACCTGACATATCATTTCTAGTGCAGCATCTTTGTTAATTCATGGCTAATCCAATGGATACTCACTACAAAGCTGCAATTAGGGTCCTTCGATACATTAAGAATTTACCAAGGTCTTATTTTTTCCATCTGATAACAATCCTCATCCATCAGCTTTCTTTGACTCGGACTAGGCCACCTGCATAGACACTAGACGCTCTATATCTGGCTTCTGTGTTTTCTAGGCCCAACTCTAGTTTCATGGGAATCCAAAAAGCAAAACACAGTTTCTCGAAGCTCTTCCAAAGCTGAATATCGAAGCCTTGCAAGTCTGGTTTGTGAACTTCAGTGGTTATTTTACTTATTCAGATACCTGTCCATGCCCCTATCACAGCCTATCTTAGTTTTTTGTGACAACCCTACATTCCATGAACGTAGTAAACATATTGATATAGACTATCACATTGTTATGGACAAAGTTCATCAAGGCCTTGTTCATCTTCTTCCCTTTACTATGCAACCCAATTAGCTGACTTACTAACAAAAGCTTTACATCGTACTCAGTTCCATACTCTTTCAACCAAGTTGGGAATGAAAGATATTCATATCCCAACTTGAGGGGGGCTATTGATCAATATATTAGCTGTCGATTGTGTATTTTATGCCCGTGTAGTTTTAATCTCAGCCAATGTTGTCAAAATCGAGTTTCTACGTAGAAATGGAAGGGAATGGTAGAAACGTAAATAGTAGAAACGACACGAAACGTAAAGTTTCTACTACTTAAGGTCAAGATACAAAATTATATATATATATATATATATATATATATATATATATATACATGTAAAAAAAAATATCACATAAGTCACTACTCAAATTCAATAAACAACTTCATATTTAAAAGATATAAATCACATAACTATATAAGACATAAGTCCAAAAACATAAAAAAGTTTAATAACTCCTATAACCAAGTTCCAAAACATCAATAGAATAAAGTTTAACAACTCATAAATGAAAATACAGCAGTCTCCCGCAAGGGTTTTTTTTTTCAGATAGCTGGAAGAAGATATTGTGCATTTGATTCGGGGGAAATGGAAATAGGATTATTTTTTTTGTTGACCCAAATTAGTTTTTTGGTTTAAGTAAAAAGTAAAAACTTGTGTTTCTACCGTTTTTATGTTTTTTTACAGAGAATTTTTATTAGTTTTTACTAGAGAGAGTTTTTACTTCTTACGTTTTAACACGTATAACAAAACATCATAACAACGTAAGTTATTATATTTTACACTAATTTTTGATAACAACGATCTTATTCATTTTATAAGTTTGCTATGTAACCAAATGCTTATGTTAGTTATTCAATTCTTGCCATTGACACTTGTATTCTGTATAACCAGTTATCAGATAGTACTCATTCAATAGTACAATTTGATTCATTTGCTTATACTCATTTGTAAAAAAAAAGCAAAGTAAAAAGTAATTAGATTTTAAAAACATAAAAATAAAAATAAACAAGTAGCTCACAAAACATAATAAACTTTATTTGAAAAAAAAAAATTCCATTCGTGAGTCATTTCACAATAATATATTCACACCATTTAACTTTTTTGAGATAGGTAAAAAACAAAACCCCAAAATATTGACCAAAAGGAGTACCGCTTTCAAAAAAATTAAAAGGTTGCATTGAAATAGTTTTTTAAAAAAAGGTACACATGTATCTCTATAAATACATATTATCAAAATATTATATTCGCGGATAACTGATTCAAAGCTCATTGGAATTACTTATAGACAATTAAAATTTCATGCTCAAATTAATATTAGTTTCATATTTAAAAAGTTTGAGAATATTTTATATTCTTAAAAAAAAAAAAACACTTATATTGTTGTTGCTGGTATATATGACCAGAAAATAACAAATTCAAACAAGGCATATCTTATTCAGCAAATGAATTAGAGGTTATTCATTAATGAAATCATTAGGAACAAGAATGACATAAAATTTACCATTATTACAAAGTTACAAATTAATAGTCTGAATTGAAGCCTATAAGTCTAGCTACCCAAATGAATCCAAAACGTTCTTACACAAATAGGATCGAGAGACTTGTTCTCACATGGTGCTGTCGTTGGCAACTATAACCGCACGACACTGACACTCTTTCAAGTTTCGAGCTTGAAGCAAAAAGATTGAGAGAAAAAGTCTCTGAACAATAAAGGCAAGAGGGTACAAATTAATAGCAAAAGGTTACAATTTCCAAGTACTTAGTTTCTCTTTCTTTTTGAAGATCTAGCGCATTGGTTATATTGCTTACACAAACATTTTTTTTTTCTTATTGAAAGTCCATGTCTACAGGGTCAAAAGAGCATCAAGTTCCTCCACAAATGGAAGAATCAAGTGTTCCAAAACAAGAAGGAGAAGAAGGAGATGCTAAGATAAAGCTGAGTGAAGAAGCACAAGAGGTAATGGAGGATTTAGAAGAGTGCAAAACCCCAACATGTTCTAGTAACCAGATTCCTGTCATTCAAAATTGCCCACCAGCCCCAAGAAAGAAAAGAAGGCAAGTGTCACCATTTTCATCACACATAAAAAGATCATCATCGACTGAGTTCAACTATGTAGTAAGGCATGAGGAGGTAGAGTCTTTCTTCCAATCAATGTTCGAGCTCACTAGGATTAACAAGAGATGTAGAAGTATATGATATATAGTTCTTGGTGGATGGATGATTGTGGGTGAATATCCTCATATAAATTATAATCATTCAAGTTTATTAGGATTATAATGATCCCTTCCATAAGTGGAAAGAAAAAAAAATGATGGATGTTAATAAGTTTGCAATTGAATCCATCACATATCTATATATTGTTTTTTGGCTGTTTGAATTCTAAACATTTTTTTTGTTGAGATATATAAAATCATTAATGTAGTCTCACCCAATAACTTAAGTTTTTGGGATGAATTGATTCTTTATATGGTATCAGAGCCTCGTGTCTTTTGATCCTCGCCGCCCCACTTTCTTTCAAGTATTTTTTTTCATCATCATAATCTAATTCATATAAAATGTCATTCGCTTTGGAAAATTACCAAATTTAACTCAACCATACATGTACTATATTTTCATCTTGCCTTCACTAAACTAGAGAGAATTGCGTAAATTTGACATTACCAATCAATATTTATGAATACCTATGAACAGAGAGATAGATACAAATTAGAATATTCATTCCCACTCCAAGTGTATAGTGACAATATGTTGTGGGAAAGCATTAATCACACGTATATTTTATACTTTCAAGTTTCATGGCCTATTCTTACAATAATTTTCGCTTCGTTCAGAGAATAAAAGAGACGACCCCTCAAAAGGGTACTCACTACTCTTCAATTCCAAGTTGGATATCATAGAAACACCTCTAAACTTTTGCTTTAGTTATTAATCAAGCTTATTCACACATTTTGGATGTTTATGTTTTGTGTTATTTTGCTTAAGTTACTTGCAGGAATGAAAGAAAACTTTACGAATTCAAATAAACTACTCACCAAAAAGGAAAATAGAAAAAACTTGGAAAGCAAAAGAAGGAAACAAACAACATAGAGAGGGAGGGAAACAGAGAAACCCTGCTCCACTATTGATTAACTTTATATTCATAGGATTACTCACGCTCAATCAATAAAGCAATGCTATCCCTGGGGACCAAGACACGCACGCACCCACGAGCAGCACGAGAATAAAAGCTTTATTTCATTGTAAGCATGTGTGTCCTTGTTTTTCAGCCATCACAACTCATGGCTATGGGCCTTTAGATTTCATCACTACCCTCTTGGGCCTTTAAGATGATTATATGTCGCTCATTTTCTCTCATGAGGTTGATATGTGAATTGGACACAAAAATGTGGATTGGGCTTGATGTGCACCACAACCAACGTATGAAATCCAATCTGAACAATTGAATACAACAATTTCTTCTTCTTTATATGAATGGTACCCATTGCAACTAAATGGGATAAAATGTAGGTAACTCCCTCTATATATAGGTAAAGAAGACCTTCATGTTATTTAAAATAAAACATCAGTAACCCAATTCTCTAAATTTACTAAACCGTAAAGAGTAATAAATTGAACCCATTGTCATGTATTAAAAATCCCTTATATAGGGAGTCAATATAATAATAAATTTACCCAAAACTTTAAGGTATTGAGTGAAGTTAAATTAATTATTTTATATCTATGTAACACACCCCTCACGTAAGAGTCCTTTGGGCTTGAAGCGTGAATATGACACGAGCTTATTATTAGTCTGCCTTGTGCTGCACAAGCCCATCTCTAACACACCACATCACGTAAGAGCCCTTTGGGCTTGAAGCGTGGATATGACACAAGCTTATTATTGATTTCTCTTGTGCTGCACAAGCCCATTTTTTTTGTCTGACTTATGCTTTTTTTAATTCCACTTGAAAGTGGGGTCAGTGAGGATCGAACTCATGACTTTGTGGTCAAAGAAGCTCTGATACCATGATAAGCGTCACTTCAACCCAAAACCTTAAGGTAGTAGGTGAGCCTAAATTAATTATTTTATATCTTTGTAACACTCCCGAAATGTGTATTTGATGGGAATCGAATAGAGATTCTCTTCCCACTCTACTCAACCTGTTATCAACTTAGCTACTTGAGAAAATTTATACAATTTCCATATAATCTTTTACATTCTTTTCCTTTCATTATCTTTACGTTACTCTCTTGAATAGCACAGTGTAATAGATATGTTAGGATACAGTTAGGATGGTTGTAATAGTTGATAGTTTTTGTTTAGCTTTCCATATTTTACGGAATCAGTTGCAACAATAGCAACTGATCTCTCAGATAATAACTGACCTATAAATGGTCTCAGTGTACTATTCTCTTAATTAGTTTTTCATGTTCACAAGTTTACAAAGATGAATATTAGTGTACTTTCAAATCCTCTGTTTCTCTTCTCTGCCTTTTAGTCTTCTTCATTTTGTTTATGGTATCAGAGCTCCATTTCTTGGGGCCCTGATCCATCTCTTTCCTTTTCATGGCTTCTGCTACACCAAATGTTACTGCAACTTCTTCTTCTTCTTCTTCTTCTCCTAATACCTCACATGATTCAAGATCACCTATATTTTTCAACACTCAACTATCAGTGAAATTGACAAACAAAAATTTCCTTTTGTGGAAACAGATCGTCGAACCTCTAATCATAGCACATCAGCTAGAACAATTTCTAGTTCATCCTCATATTCCACTGCGTTTTCTGTCAAATGATGATTGTGCAGCTGGAAAAGTTAATCCAGCGTTCATTGAATGGGAGAAGACTGATAAGATGCTTCTTACTTGGCTTCAATCCACTCTCTCAGAAGAAATCATCAATAAGATACTTGGAGTACGCCAGTCTCATCAAGCATGGGACCAAATTCACAAATATTTTGACTCAGTGACCAAAGCAAAGGCAAATCAAGTGAGTTCAGAACTCAAAAATATCACGAAAGGTGACAGAACTATTGAAGAATTTCTTGCTCGAGTGAAGGCTCTTGGTGACACTTTAATTGCAATTGGTGAACCTTTTACTGATAAAGAGTTGATTCTCACTGTTCTTAAAGGACTACCAGAAGAGTATGGTCCTTTCATCACCTACTTCAGAGGCAGAGAGTCAAGCAGCTTTGATGATCTAGAATCACAAATTCTGGCTCAAGAAGCTATGCTCACAAAGTTTCAATCAGATGCATTAAGTGTTAACTCCATCACTGTGGTTCATACTCCATCAACGCACAACCAGATGCAAGTGTTAAATCCTGTTCCACGTGTTTCAGATCAAGCACATTACAGACCACAAGGTTCAATGATTTCCAACTTTTATGAATAAGGTAATGTTTTCAGAAACTATACACAGCCAATTCGTGGTGGTTGGCGTGGTGGTAGAGGACGCAATCGAGGTGGCAGAGGCAATGGTAGATTCTTTGTTACATGTCAACTTTGCAAGAAAAATGGTCATGAAGCTACCAATTATTGGTGGAGGTACAACACAGGATCTACACCTCCAACACATTCATCTCAGTTTCCAGTGACTGCTATTACTCCTCACTTTCCTGCGAATTTTCATGCATCAACAAACTTAACAGTTTCACAAGCCTCCTCCAATCCTAGTTGGAATTACTTACCTACTGGTTCTAGATCTTTTCAAAATATGCAGTCTCAAGCTAATTTTTCACAAGCTGGTAATGCACGTGCCTCTGTTGGATCTTCAAATAATCAAATGACCCTGGACTGGTATCCTGATTCAGGAGCCTCACATCATGTAACTGCCAACCCAGCAAATCTGTTGCAAAGCACTTCATATGATGGTCCTGAACAAATATTTGTTGGCAATGGACAAGGTTTGTCAATTTCTTCTATTGGTTCCAGTAACTTTCAGTCTCCTTTCCCTCCACACACTTCCTTTCATTTACATAATCTTCTTCTTGTTCCAAAAATTACCAAAAATCTCTTAAGTGTTAGTCAATTTGCTAAGGATAACAATGTTTACTTTGAATTCCATTCTACTCATTGTTTTGTCAAATCTCAGGAGTCTCAGGAGGTCTTACTTGAAGGATCTCTTGGTCATGATGGACTCTATAAATTTCAAGGTCTACAAGCTACTGCTCCTGGCTTCTCTACAGCTTGTTCACCAAATTTCTCTGACAAATCTGTTCAAAGAGTCTCAACGTGTAATTCTTCGTTTTGTGATTCCTTTGATTCAGTTCAGTCAGTTTGCATTCCCAAGTCTTGTAAAATAGCTTGTAATAATTCTGTAGTTGCTGATGTATCTGGGAACTATAATCTCTGGCACTCCAGATTAGGACATCCACACTTTGATTCTTTGCAAAGAATACTATCTCATTGTAATATTTCTTTTGGAAATAAAACTTTTTCTGATTTTTGTTCAGCATGCTGTATAGGCAAGTCTCACAGGTTGCCTTCCTTTTCTTCATCTACGAAATATACTGAACCTTTTCAACTCATAATTAGTGACTTGTGGGGACCAGCTCCTGTTCAATCATCTCAAGGTTTCATGTATTATATTACCTTTGTTTATGTCACAACAAGGTTTACTTGGATTTATCCTCTCAAACAGAAATCAGAGTCTTTACTTATTTTCAAAAACTTTTATTCTTTGATTTCCACACAATTTCAGCAATCTATTAAGTCTGTTCAAACTGATTGGGGTGGTGAATTTCGCCCCTTCACAAAATTCCTCACTCATATGGGAGTTACTCACCGTCTAATTTGCCCTCACACTCATCATCAAAATGGGCTAGTTGAAAGAAAACATAGACACATAGTTGATATGGGACTCACTCTCCTTGCACATGCCTCACTTCCTCTCAAGTATTGGGATCATGCTTTTCTTACAGCTGTGTATTTAACTAACAGACTTCCTACCTTTGCCTTAAATTTTCAAATTCCATACTTTGCTCTTCACAAGACTTTTCCTGATTACCATTTTCTTAAAACCTTTGGTTGTTCTTGTTTTCCTCTTCTTCGACCTTACAACAAGCATAAGTTTGATTTCAAGTCTCATGAATGTATTTTTCTTGGATATTCACCAAGTCATAAGGGATACAAATGCCTAAGTCCAGATGGAAAAATTTATATTTCCAAAGATGTTCTCTTTAATGAGTTCAAATTTCCTTTTCCACATTATTTTCCTCCACTTCATCTACTGTCACAAATCCTACAGATACTGTTCCATACACTAGCAACATTGTTCCACTCTCTTGGTCTTTGCCTGATACATCACGGACTTCACAATTTCCAGCTGTTTCACCCACTGCATCAAATTCATCCGCCACTTTACCTGTTCAACCTAATGTCCGCCATACCTTACCTTTATCCACTGCCACACACTTACCTGCTACTATACAACCTGTTCTCCTACCTGCTTTATCAAACACATCTCAATCTCATCCATCTACTTTACCTGTGTCATCTGCAATACATTCACATGCAGTTATACAACCTATTCTCCACACTCCTTTACCCAACACATTGCAGTCTCGTCAGTCTCATGTCTCATTGCCAGCTACAACTCATTCACATGCAACAATACACTTACCTGCCACACACTTACCTGCTACTATATAGCCTGTTCTCCTACCTTATTTATCAAACACATCACAATCTCATCATCTACTTTACCTGTGTCATCTGCAATACATTCACATGCAGCTATACAACCTATTTCTCATTCTCCTTTACTTAACACATCACAGCCTCATCAGTCTCATACCCCTTTTCCTGCTGCAACTCGTCTCTCAGCTCCCAGTTCTCCTTTTTCCTCAACTGGACCAGTTGATCATCTTGTTCCTGATACATCAGCTACTATTACTCCTACTAGTCATTGCTCCTCTTCAACTCCTACTTCAGTTAATGTTCACATTAACCCTCGGTCTGCTCCCTTATCTCAACTTTATGAATCCACACCTATTCTTTCTCATTTATCTAGTTCTCATGAGTCTTCTTCTTCACTGTCCTCTTCTATTCCTCCTCTTTCTCCAGGGTCTGATTATGTACCTCCTCGTACCCTTAAATTTCCATCTCCTACTCACACCATTCTTACCAGATCCAAGGGTCCTGCCCCCTCTTTATTCACTGCTCATATGGAGCCTTCAACTGTTAAACAGGCACTGTCAGTACCAGAATGGGTTCAAGCTATGAACCATGAATACAATGCCCTTATTGCTAATGTTACCTGGTATCTTATGCCTTTGCCTCCATCCAGAGCTTCTATTGGCTGCAAATGGGTATTTCGCATTAAAGAAAACCCTGATGGATCCATAAACAAATACAAGACTAGGCTGGTTACCAAAGGTTTTCATCAGCAACATGGCTTTGACTACAATGAAACTTTCTCTCCAGTGATTAAACCTATTATTGTTCGTATTATGCTTACTTGAGCTTTGTCTTATGGATGGCCCTTGAAGCAACTTGATGTTAACAATGCCTTTCTTAATGGGGAGCTTTTGGAAGAAGTTTACATGACTCAACCTCCTGGTTTTGAGGTTCCTGACAAGTCACTGGTTTGCAAGCTCAATAAAGCAATTTATGGCCTAAAACAAGCCCCTAGGGCGTTTGAAAAGTTCCAGGAAGCTCTTCATCAGCTTGGCTTTATCTCTAGCAAGTGTGATCCCTCTCTCTTCATCCTTCGATCTAATGGCCATTGCACTTATGTCTTGGTTTATGTAGATGATATTATAATGATTGGCAGCAGTTCTGATTTGATTCGGCATCTCACAAATCAGTTAAAGTCAAAGTTTTCTCTTAAACAACTTGGTAACTTGGACTACTTTCTTGGCATTGAAGTCAAACCACTCTCTAATGGAAGACTTCTTTTATCTCAGTCTAAATACATCAAAGATGTGCTTCACAAGGCTGGCATGACAGACTCCAAGAGCATAGCTACACCTATGCCAAGCGGTTGCAAACTCAGTAAACATGGTTCTAATTATGTTCCTGATCCCTCTCTCTACAGGTCAATTATAGGAGCTTTACAGTATGCTACTCTAACCAGACCTGAAATTGCGTTCAGTGTTAACAAAGTTTGTCAAATTCTGTCTCAGCCTTTAGAAGATCATTAGAAAATTGTTAAAAGGATTCTGAGATATCTCAAAGGCACAATTTCATTTGGCCTTCTTTTTCATCCTCCTTCAAAACTGCATCCCCTTTCCCTTGTAGCCTTTTGTGATGCTGATTGGGGTTCGGATCCAGATGACAGAAGATCCATGTCTAGTGCTTGTGTGTTTCTTGGTTCTAATCCTATCTCTTGGTGGGCAAAGAAACAGACTTTGGTTGCGCGTTCCAGTGCTGAGCCCGAGTATCGAAGCCTTGCACACACTGCTGCTGAAATGCTTTGGGTACAATCTTTATTGAAGGAGTTACAAGTTCCCATCAAAGTTCCAGTCATTTACTGTGATAATCAAAGCACGGTTGCACTTGCACATAATCCGGTTCTTCACTCCAGAACCAAGCACATGAGACTTGATGTCTTCTTTGTCAGGGAAAAGGTTCTGGCCAAGTCTCTTGTTGTGCAACATATTCCTGGTTCTTTGCAAATTGCTGATACTTTCACCAAGCCTTTGTCTACTGCTCGTTTTGGGGAACTCAGGGATAAACTCAAGGTCTTTGATCATACCTTGCTGCTCCATCCTCCTTGAGCTCGAGGGAGAATATTAGAGTATATGAGATATATTAAGCATAGTGTAATAGATCTGTTAGGATGCAGTTAGGATGGTTGTAATAGTTGATAGTTTCTATTTAGCTTTCCATATTTTACGGAATCAGTTGCAACAATAGCAACTGATCTCTCTGTTAATAACTGACCTATAAATGGTCTCAGTGTACTATTCTCTTAATTAGTTTTTCATTTTCACAAGTTTACAAAGATGAATATTAATTAGTGTACTTTCAAATCCTCTGTTTCTCTTCTCTGCCTTTTAGTCTTCTTCATTTTGTTTACATAAGAATGTCAGAATAATAGTACTGAAACAGTTAGTTTTCCATATCTTGGAGAATAGTTTCTTCTATTATAGAAGTCTATTCTCGTGTTACACACACATCAATTTTTGATTCAGTTTTTTTTTTTTTACTTTATGATGGAATCCAACTAAATTATGTCTCTGCAGAAAAATTCTCCATCTCCTGAATGAGAAACTCAAAGTCCTATCTTTATTGTATAAAATAGAAAAAAAAATCTTTGAAAGTATGTTTTGAGAAATAGTGTATTTATTCTTAACTCTTAGTGTGTTAAGACTACATTACACTATAAATTAAATCAAAATCAAATAAACTTTTATTTATTTAATGGTCATGTGAACTTTTGTTAGTGATTGGTCTTGCCAGGGAAAGTCAAGCACGATTTTGTTAGTTGTTAATCATTTATTTTGAAGGTGCTTGTGATATATAACTTATCACCTTAGCTTGAAAACAGTAAGAGCTTAAGAAAGTAAGTGGTAAATTGATTCTCATTAGTCCATTCTAACGAGGTACCAACAGCTAGTAACCAGTTATCTTACCAAAATAAATCTAAAATTTCGGATTAGATACAACGCAAGATTTTGTCAAGAAACGTGCACAAGTTGTCATGTAGAGACAATTTAATGGTATAGCAGCAAGAGTTGCTGATGAATATTAAGATTTATCTGATGAAGATAAACATATCTTTCCCACTGAATGCTAAGAATTTAGGACTAATTATTAAAGAGCTCAGCAAAATTCTGGAAAAGGGGAAAGAAAATAGATCACTCCCGGGTCTCTTGAGTATCCTATAGTGAACAGGAATCAAAATTGAGTAAGACATGTGTTAATCAAGAACTTACCATTAATGTATTGATTAAAATGTATATGACCAAATTATCTTAACATCAGACATATAAAATACCATCCTTTAAAAGGAAAATGCCAAAGCAAAGCAAAAGGGAGAGAAAAGTAAGCAAAAAATACAAGGCAAAATGACCGTACTACCACTATTTTGTAAATGTATCGTCGGAATGAAACAGACTCGAAAAGTATGACCAAAGTAGAGCAGCCAAACTCGTTGGTTTGACTGGCGGGATGGGTCCCGGCACTGAATAAGACGGGATCAGAGCCCACGTCGGATTGTGCCAGAATCGCGTCATGTAAAGTGACGACCATAAGTGCCATCACCATAGCTGGCTTGTTCCATTCCCTCTAGGAGACCTGACGGGACCAAGTGTATTATACAACCTTTTAGGACATAATGCTTTAGGAGTCGGCTGTCAAACAAAATTATAGATGCCAAAGTCTACAATTGAAGACAAAACAGTGTGGTGATAAAAGCAAAATGATAATATGATGAAATTAAAAATTAGAAAAAATGGATCGGTTGTTTTAATAATTAATAAATTTGTTTTAATTAATAAAAAGTGGCTCATTTGTATTGCGTAATTAAAAAAATTAGTAATATTAGGCAAATATAATAATTAGTAAATTTGTTGTAATATATTTTTGGATTTTAGAAGTGGTCCATATAAATTTGCTAAAGACGTGTTAAAATTCTTCGTTAATTATAAATGAAACAGTAATTAGTATTAGTGTTATAAGTAAATATCAATCATGTTATTAAATTTTTGCGTAATTAATGATTTAATCATGATAAATAGACACACTAAAATAAAACCTGCATATGTTAACTTAGTCATAATTAGTGTCATAATTAAATATTACAAATATTCTGCATTAATTAATGTAAATATTTTTGGAAACCTTAGGCATCAAAAAACGCGTATGAATATAATTAAGGACATGTTTGGTGCATAGTATAGGATAAGGCCGGATAGTATAAGACCTGATTAAATTTTAATACTATCCAGCGTTTGGTATGGTATTGTATAAGATAATATCCTCCAATATTTTAAAAATTAATATATTAAAAAAATTATTTTGATATATAAATATTGAAATGATATATTAGTTCTTGGGAATTGTACTTGTAAGCAATATTAATACATCAACCTTTTATCAGACCTAATCCACCACTCCTATATCTAATTAAATTATACACCATTTTAATGTATAAAGGAATCCTGTTATATAAGCTTATATTATACGATGGTCACATCAAATAACTGAAAATGTCATAACGTATAGTATAAACTTATACTATTATGCCTTATACATCACACCAAACACGCCTTAATAATCAATGTAATTTGCCTTTTGGTAAACATTTATTAATGTAATAATTATGTAGTAATTTTAATTAGTGTTTTAATTAAAACGTAATCATATTTAACCTTACTAGGAAACTAAGTTTTTATATTGAAAATTATAAACATTTAATCTTAATAATTGTGTTGATGATTCATTAAAACAATTATTACGATTCATTAATTTATAATTGTAATTATTATAAATATATTAAAACAAATTTACTATTTAAGATTAAATGTTTATAATTTTCAATATTAGGTTGTTATTTATTTTAATTAATTCATTAATTATTTGTAACAAAACAAAAAACCTTCATTAATGACAAAGAATTTTAACACGTCTTTAGCTTTTCTATCTATATGGACCACTTCTAAAAACCAAAAATATATTACAACAAATTTACTAATTATTATATTTACCTAATATTACTAATTTTTTTTATTTTTTAACTACGCAATACAAATGGGCCACTTGTTATTAATTAAAACAAATTTATTAATTATTAAAACAACCGTTCCATTTTTTCTAATTTTTAATTTCTTCATATTATTAGTTTCCTTTTATCACCACACTGTTTTGTCTTCAATTGTAGATTTTGGCATCTATAGTTTTGTTTGACAGCCGACTCCTAAAGCATTATGTCCTAAAAGGTTGTATAATACACTTGGTCCCGTCATGTCTCCTAGCGGGAATGGAACAAGCCAGCTTTGGTGATGGCACTTATGGTCGTCACTTTACATGACGCGATTCTGGCACAATCCGACGTGGGCTCTGATCCCGTCTTGGTCTCTGATCCCATCTTGTTTAGTACCGGCGCTGATCCCGTCAATCAAACCAACATATTTGACCGCTGATCATATTTTTCGAATCTGTTTACATTTACAAAATAGTGGTAGCGGGTCATTTTGCCATTAAAACTTTTAAAGGGGTTGTGGGGACCAACAAACACAATGGCACATCCTCTGATATCCCTCCAGAACTTACCATTCACTTTTTAACCCCACGTATCAACTTGTTTCATATGCACTTGACACCTAATCTCCACATGTCAACCTCTAGAACCCCCCCAAAAAGTTTAACTGGTTATAAAATGATACTCATCAATTACTTTACCTCCCTCATCAACTTTCCATTTCCACCATTGCAAAAAAAAAGCTTCAAGAGTAAGTGAAGGGGTTGTCAATGGCTCCAAAGCGAGCTGGGAAGACTGTGGTCAGATCCACCAAGAAAGTTGTGCAAACAAGTGTACAGTTTTCAGTTGTAAGCAGCAGCAAAAGATTAACCCGAGGAAACAGAGATTTTCAGACAGGGGAAGAAGCAAGTGCTCTTGGCCAAGAGCATGTGAGAGTCATTCCCGTTCAAGAAGTGACTCCTAAGGTTGCAAGTACCTCTAGCACTACCACTACTGAAAACAAAGAAGATCAAGAAAACACTCAAAATGGTCGAGTGAAGAATCAAAAGGAAGAGCAAAAGAGTGAGATTATTAACGAAGAGCAAGAAAGGGATGTTAGTAAAGAAAAAGGGAGGAAAAGAAGGAGAAGAGGAAATGTAGAAGGGTACCAGAGATACGTGTACAAGGTATTGAAACAGGTTCATCCTGACATGGGAATTTCTTCTAAATGCATGACTATATTGAACAATTTCATGAATGACATGTTTGAGAGGCTAGCTAATGAAGCTGCCAAACTGAAGAACTACACTGGACATATGACATTGTCTTCAAGGGAGATTCAAGGAGCAGTGAAGCTGGTTTTGCCAGGAGAGCTTGGGAAGCATGCCATTGCTGAAGGGATCAAAGCTGTGAACAACTTCATATCCTATGATGCATGATATATATAGGTCTAAGTCTCTAGAGATAACTCCTATGTTTGAATCTGTGGTATTTGTTAAATATAATATAATGTGTTTATATGTACTATGTGGACTAGTTATGTTTTGTTTTATGTTTTGCTTTATGGGGTTATGGTTTTAGATTACTAACTCTTATCATTATGACCTTGTTGTTTGTAATGTTAGTTGCTACTTTGGTTTTTTTGATTTTCTGGGTTGCTCATCCGTAGTTTGGTTTTACACTTCACAATATTATCTTGCACTTGTTTTGTTAGTTCTAGTGCAGCGGTGGGAAAGGAGAACAATTTACATGATGGGCACCGATTCTAATTTAACATTAAACGCGTGATGTTCTTTAGGTATAATTGTATCTTTTAACAATTGTATACAAAAAAAAAAAAAAAAACATCTTTTAACATTAAATGAATATTTATTTATGGTAGCTAGGTAAGCAAGAATTTGTCAGCGGAAAGACAATGTACGTAGTAACAAAATAAGTAAAGTGCATTCACATTTGTTCCAAGTTGTCAGCGCGGAATGCGGTGTAACTTACAAATTAAATTAAGAGATATGTTTATCAAAAAAAAAAAAAAAAAAATCAGAGATATTATTTTATGGGTTTAAAGTTTTTAAAGTTGTAAAGAGAACACAGAGAAAAAGAAAACATGAGCTCTCTATATAAACTTATTTAAAGTAACTTTTGAAATTTTAAACCCTTATTTTATTTTATTAATTTATTTTCTTTTTTGCTTTTAGTCCATATTGTTCCAAAACGGTGAATATAAGTTCAATAGTATTATATTGTTGCACTCGGCACGGTGATGATAAATTCATTAATATTACATATATTGTTACACTCTATATAGATTGATTATTTGCATATGGAATGATACATTGATGGTGGTAAACATGAAATGTTGGGCTTGTATCAACTTTTCAAAACTAATGAAAACATATTCACCATCTTAATTAATTAATTTATCAAACTAGGACTATAGTCAAGCCCAATTCCTTCGCAGCAAATCAGTATATGCATAACAGGCCCAGAACTATAGTCCAACCAAGGCACTTGAGGGATTATCAATTGCAGATATCGGATGTGGCCCAATTGAAGAACAAACTCGTTAAATGAAAATTTCCATTACTTTGTTACTCAATCCATTAATTTTTCTGTTTTCAAAAAAAAAAAAAAAAAAATTTATAATTCTAATTTTTACGTGAGAACTGAAATCTCATGTGGTGGGGAGCACATTTATTAAGAAAAGAAAAATTTTGCACCCAAATCAAATAGTCACAACATAAAAATTGAATTCTCATGCAACATGAGAAAATATTTTCCCTTTCAAAAAATGCTTTTTTTCCTTCTTCTTCTTTTTTTTTTTTCGATGAACGATACTCCTTATTTAGACATAATATAATTTTAATATGGTTCACATAAACTAATAATCAATGTTGAATGAAGTAAAACTACATGGCAGTGCTTAGGGAAAAACACTGGCCAGTGCGGGAACAAAAAAGTAAAAGAATATTTGCATCTTGTGCTCGTGCTCTGTCGTCAACATGTTGACATAGTCTATCAAGATGTTATATTCTATTGAAACATAGAAGAAATCGCAAGAGTATTTACAAGAATTTGACAATGACACTTTGCCACGGTACCAAAAAGAACCGACGGTTATTTAGAGAATCGATAAAGTTGGAAAAAGTTTATTACGATTCGTATTTCATTTAGAAACTGCAAAATTCCCGCAAACTCTAGAGTCACTTATTAAATACGGTGGCTCCCACAGCCATTCCTTGTCACCTCACCGTGACAAATTATTTTAAAAATATATATATATTACCATTGTTATAATTATAAGTTATTGTATACATACACAGCTCGAAAAAGATGGATTATCTTGTAAAAGAATTAGTTTTCATATTTTTATATATATATATTTTAGGTGAATTAATGAAGGATTTTTTAAAAAAATACATTTTTAATAATAATAACAAAATAATAAAAAAAATCTTTTTACAAACTATCTGCCAACACAAAAAATAAAAATAATTAATTTTAGGGTTTATAAGAGTTATGTTGTAGAAAAATTGATTGTGTTATCTTATAGATATTCGTTTTACGTGCTGAATTTTTTTTTTTGCGGGCCCATATATATATATATATATATATATATATATATATATATATATATATATATATATATATATATATATATATAAATGATAAACCCTTAATTTTAATATCATAATCATCCATGCTACAGAAAAAATTAAGTAAAGTCCACTATTAAAAAGAAAAGAAAAAAGATATAGTGCGATTTTGAAAAAAAGAAAATCTTTTTTATATCTTCCTATTAGGGAAAAATATATTATCATTTTCCTTATATATATATTACACTGTTATAATTATAAGTTTATTGTATACACAGCGAAAAAGATGGATTATCTTATAAAAGAATTATTTTCCGTATATTATTTTTAGTGTAAAGAATTTTAATTCAATAAATTATAACCATTGATAGACATAAAAAACAACGTCGTTTTGGTGTGAAAATCAAATTATTTTTATAATTATAATATATTGTAAGGTATTTTTTAATTTTATAACTCAAAAAATTTCTTACACCTACAATATTTTATGGGCCCACACTTTTTAAAACAAAATAAATAAATAAAAATTAGCACGCAAAACGTTTATATATATATTTTTTCGTGAGTATCTTTTTAAAAAATATGAATTATATTCTTTTAACGGTTTTAATTATACATTTTCAAAAATATGTAATAATATTATTAAAATTATATATTTTTTTCTTTTGATTTCCGTCAATCATCAGTTAAGATTTTCATCAATAAAATTTATTAATTAATTATTAATTCACAATAAATCTTAACTGTTTATAATTACGCTTTTTTATAATACATAATTAAAAACTGAAACTAAGTTAGTGTCCTAAAATTACGCTTTTCTTATATGTATATAAGTTTGTTCAAGTTGGAGAAAGAAAGTGAGAAACCACACTATCTAGATTTTCTCGACATTGGACAGTGTTTGGTTTGCTGAGAAAACATGGAATTCTCCAATCGCAGGTTGCTCCTACTGAACGAGGATGTACCCATCACCACATCCATACCCCCTCTTCCTCACATCCACGGCACCACCACCAACAACAACTCATCTTCACCACCGGAATCAATGACGTCATCATCATCATCATCAATGTTTGGAAGGCCTTTGCCACTGCCACTACGTCCATTTTTCACTTCAAACTTAGCCTTCGCCTTCCTCATCCTCTTCATTGCGCTCTTCTTCATTGCCTTCATCTTCTTGTACATTCGTCAATCCTCCAACACGGATTCATCATCATCCTCCTCCTCCCGCCGCCGCCGACGCCGCCGTCATCCCTCACACCGGGGTGTGGACCCCACGGCCGCGAAGTCTCTTCCGGTGTTTACGTACAACGGAGATGCGAAGCAAATGGATTGCGCGATATGTCTGGACGAGTTCCGAATCGGTGACTCGGTGAAGATGATTACTTACTGCAAGCACGTGTTTCACCCGGAATGTATAGACACGTGGCTCGCTGCGCACGTGACGTGTCCCGTTTGCCGGTGCACCAAGTTAGCGGATGAGGATGGAGAAAGATCAACGGCTGAGAATGGAGAAGATGTTAGAGAGGTGGGGTCTGAGTCACAGTCATAGAAACGCAGTACAGTGTTGAAGTGATAGCAGAATAACCAGTAGTTGTTCCCCGTTGGTATCAGTTGACACTCTGGAACGTTGCGTACAACATTTGAGTTATTGACATTAATTAAGCTTCAACAACTCATCACACGTGTAAATATAGAAAGTTTATCCACACATTATTTTACCAATTGCCAACAATCTTCATTTTCTTTTATTTGGTTCATTCTTAGATTTTTAAGAAGCTTTTTTAAAATAAAGATAAAAATTCTCTTTATTATTTTTCTTACATCTATTCGCTATTTCGCTAGATACGAAGGATTTTTAAAGAAACACGTAAAAAACCTGTACTCGTTATTGAAATACTATTACATCCATTTTAAAATATCTAAGGATTGCACATGCACACATTAAAAAATTATTAAGTATCTTCGCTTAAAAATACATATTTATAGTTATTAATATTATGATATCAAAATAATCTAAAAATCACAATATTTTCTCAACTTGTGGTATGTATAATATAATAAAAGTTAGGGAAATATTATTCTCTTTTCACATAAGATATCTTCTCTCATGTTCTATCACTTCGATTTTCGTATCCCATTTTTTTCCTTTTTCTTTTTTTCTTGTAATAGTGGGATCCACCTATTTTTTTCCTACAATATAAGATAATTATCTTATGTGAAAGGAGATTAATAAAATTCTAAAACTTATTCTCACTAATATTTTATAAGAATAATATGAAACTAAATAATTATGCGTACAAACAGAAAATGTCGATGCTAATATAGTTTTGCCACAACATTACATTACACACATAAAAATATACAGCTGTTTTTCCTTATTATACAAAGTAAAGTAATAAACAAAAATGAAAATTACCTCAAATTTTCTGCTTGCAAAATTATATTTACGATATTTTGCATAATTATATGGATAGGTTATTCTACCTATCATTTTTTCTACTTACCATTCTCCAACACCGTTAGATCAAAATCTCAAGAGAAAAGAGAAAGGTAAAGATTTGTCAAGATTCTGATCTAATGATATTTTAGATAAGTAGGCAAAGGTAAACAGAAGAAAAGATAAGTAGAATAACATATCCCTAATTATATTTAACAACCATCACGCTCACTAGTTAACCTAAAAATAATTTCTTACCATTAAATCCTATGATGTATCAATATTTCAAAAAACCTGATATGTCATTCCGATACTTCCTCACACAAGTTGCATTTCATTTTTAGTTTCAATTATTAGATTCGTTACATTACGATTATCATTTTATTAAATTTAATTTAAATATTTATAATATCTTATGTTTCTTTGCAAAATCAATGAAAATTATAAATTTAACTTCATTTTTTGTTAAATTATTAAATATAATATGCACTACATAAATTAAAAATATTATTCAATATTAAAATATGTCCTAACTTATAAAAATCTAATATTTTTTAGAACTAATATGAGAAAATGTCATGTCCTGCCGCATACATCTTAACTTCAATTGCGGCAAAAAAGAATAAAAATATTTGAATAAAATGATAGAACGAGCTTAAATCATTGATTTGAACACTCCTTATTTTCTTTTTCTTATATCCTGGTAGTTTATGTAATTATTTCGTTCTATATCTTTACCCAAATTCGTACATTGGATGTTATTGCGTCACTCTCCCAAACCTTATAGCCAAAACATACGCAATTAGTTACGTGGATTAATGAAAATGAAAACGTAGCGTAAAAAGGGATGTCAATATCTGTTGTCTCACCAAACTACCAACCGAGCAAAAGTAAAAAATAAAAAATAAAGAGAACAAAATGAACATTTCGAGAGTGTATTTGATCCAACGAATTCTTTCTAGTTGTGATATGCCATCATTTGTCAAGCAACTTCTACTTATCTGCATAACCAAAAGACTGCAGATGCAGGTTTTATGGCACATCAACATTGGTTGGGTTCATAACAGCCAGGCAAGCCCTCAATCAACTCAAACCCCAACCAATCTGACTTTGATATAGGTAGTATACAACCCAAACATATGTCTTGACACTTCAGATAATGCCCAGAGATAGGTCGTCATATATGCCTGAAACCACCGTCCAGCCATCTAAATTAAAGGACGAAACCTCTATATCCCCCAAATCAAACAAAACGTGCAAAACGAAACTTCAAAAACATTACATTTTTATTCATATCAGAATCATGGCCCCAAAAAATTGCCATCATGTGTTCCATTGATGCACTCGACATAATAAGTACAGTAATCACAGCAACAAACAGATTTTTTTTATACAAATAAATAAATAAATAAAATAGTACCTGGAAACGTCCAGGAGATAAAGCTTGTTAGAGTCCTGTATTTTGTTAAGTGTGACCTAATTTCGATGTCAATATCATAGTATGCAATAAGCACGTATCACCTCCACCACAGGCGCTTGACACATTGGGCACTTCCTTCTACTTTGGAGCAACTCATTGGCACATTTTGAACATGTACACAAGTGCCCGCATCTGCACCAAAAGCACAACGGTATTCTAAATTTGTAAGTGATTATAATCAGGTGCAAACTGGCTATAGATGTGTCCAACTGATAATGAACAGTACCTGTACAACAAAGAATCAATATTGCTTTCGCAGCAAATACAGCACAGTCCTTTTCTCACACATTCCCATTTAGACTTATCATCTGGTGACTCGCAATCATGTATTCCTGGGATAAATTTAACTTAGTCTTCTCAGTTAGCAATCATTGAGGAAAGTTATTTTTCTTAAAAAACATCACAGGTTTGAGTTGGATGGCCAAGAGGCATGGGAAAAGGAAATATGAAGGGGTAAAAGAAATTGCAAACCTGATGAATCAGCAGAGCGATTTAGGGCTGCAGATACTTCTTGTCTTATTGAGCGCTGCAACTCAAGCTGCATATCCATACAGGCCTCCAGCGTTCTCTGCATATTATTCATCCTTTGCTGTAATCTAGCCATGTCAATTCTCAAGTCATTAATAATCTCCCAATCCTGCCCCCACAAAAAAAAAAAAAAAAATCAGAAAATTCTTTAAATGATAACAAATTGATAAAGAGAAAGAAGTTAACAATCTACTATCCAAACCATCAAACATATCAGCTAAGGAAAAATAGTTATAACCCCATAAACGCCAATTATTTCGTACTGAGATATACTTGCATAATAAAATCATCATGAATACAAATAAATTTTATAACATTAACTAATAAAAATCATTTATGGGGTGAATGCCCCATAAAATCTCTTTTCATTATATTAGAGCATGTGAAACAAAAAATTCACCAAAGAAGATAAACTCACAATTCCAAGACGGTGATTATTTATGTCATTCTGTGGCCAGTTGTCACGATGAGAGTGCTGATCCCAAATAGGCAGAGGAGGAGGCATAGGTAAAGAGGGCAGGTCAAGTGGACTATTAACAGTACCCTCCTGACCAACAAGCTGATCCCTACTCTGCTGCTCAAGGTCCTGTTCTGCCGAGGCTGAAGAAGGGGTTGTTTCTTGCAGCTCCCACTCAGTGTGAGCATGACCTTGCCTTTCAACATATGATTGTATCAACTGGTCAAGATTATCACGGAAACTGCTGTGAAGGAGGTTTGAGACACTTCTCCTGCAAAATGATCAGAAACACATTGTCATCATCAGGAAAATAAAATCTTTCATTTAAAAAAGCATAGAAACTCTTCACTCGTATTTATATACCTACTAAGAAGTTCTCTGAGTTCAACACTGTACACATTGTCATCATCAGGAAAATAAAATCCATGAACTCTACCAACTGGAGCACTTGCATGATTGGAAGGTCCTCCCAACCAATTTTCCACAGCCTCTTGGAAGCCACCATCTTCTTGCCACACCTCAGGAGCTTCTTGCACATGAGAGTTTTCTCCATCCTCATTTCCCAAACTGTTTTCAGGCCACTCATTTGCTGTATTACTGAGCAGATTATCATCCACACTTTCTGCAGTGCTATTTCTCCATTCCGTGTTACTCTGATGCCAGTCGCCTCCTTCATTTTCAATATCGTCTTCCAGAGCACCAGATTCATTCCAATTCATATCACCACCAATAGTTCCCTCCATACAATTGTCATGATTTGATGAATTGTTTTCACCATGACTTACATCACCCAGTTGGTATTGCTCATTATGTACCCTGTTAAGTTCCTGAAAATTACTATGCTCTGAATCTTCAATTCGCAAGCTTTGTTGGGAAAGTACATCAGCAGTATCTTCGGGAGGCATCACATCAACATTTTGCTCAGTGCCATCCCTTCTTTCAACACTAACACTGAATGATGATTGCAAGACGACTGATTCAGTTTGCAAATACTGCAACCGATCTCCACCTGCATGAGCAGTAGAGTCTCGCCAATCTAAATTCTCACATGTTTCTTGTGAACAGCTCTGGCCGCCTGACATCCCAAGTCCATTACTTCCTCTGTTGTTAGGTTCACTCTGTTCAGAATGTACACTTGGGACCATACGTGAACTGCTTGCTCCAGTTTGTTCATTCATATTAAAATCAATATCAATGTTAGATGAGGAATCACATAGCTTACTGGTTGCTTGAATGCAACCACTATTGTCCTTTTTAGAGAAGAATCCTTCCCTGTTCAGAAGACAAGTTCATGTCATTAGCATAAAGCAAATGTACAAAAAGAATTAAAATGAAGAAGTGGCAAAAATAATAAACATAACCTTCAGTCAGAACAAGGATCAATAGCTTTAAGTGCTATAGTAACACAAGAACAGTTATGGCTATAACGGGCTTAAATGGATATAGGGTATAGAAGTTCATTTCCTCCCCTCTAAATGGAAGGTGAAAACAGGGAACGGTTTTTTTTACGCAATTTATTAATTTCATAATCACCCTAAAACAGTAGTTATATTCAACTGCAAAAATGTCATTTCCCAACAAAATCCACAATGTAGAAACGCACAGTCCATAAACCCCATATAAAACTAGATAAAAATATACTTGACAAAAAACATTCCTTTCTTTGCTTTTCTACTAAAAGAAATTAAAATTTGAAATTTCTTTAAAAACAGAATCGTAAAAAAAGTATAGGCATGTGCATCCAATATATACAGAATTAATAAATTAAATGTAATAAATTTATCAATTTATTAAACATTTAAAAGAGGGCATAGCAATATTTCAACACAAGCCATTACAAGAAAGGTGTTTTTTTTTTTTTTTTGGGGGGGGGGGGGGGGGGGGGGGGGGGGGGGGGGGGGGGGGGGGGGGGGGGGGGGGGCGGGGGGGGGGAAGAGATCTGAAAGATTTCAGATAAAATCAAATAGTTAAAGGTTCTCATCAACTTAATGGCATAAAGAAATGCATACCTTAGACCTGATACAGTTTGTCTTTGCCTCAATAAACCTAATTCACCTTCTGCAACGGAAGTGGGCCTGTTATTATCAACTGATCTATCATTTCTCAAGAACCTTCCTCTAAGCAATGCCTGCAAACATTTTAACAAACACTCATCAAATAGAGTGCAAAGCTCTGGATTTAAATCAAGTCCTAAATCTTAAATTATGTTTGACTGGATTAGCATTTACAGTATTTCTCTTTCACACTTCCTAGGTTTTCTAAACTATTGTATACTTGTATTTCAAATTATTTCTGCATTAGCAAAGTTTTATTCTATTCCTCATACTATATTATACTTTGGGTTGTAAAAATAAGTTTACTATGCCTACAACGAAATTATCCTACTTCAATTTCACCTCGAAAATTCAGTATAAAACCAAAGTGCTCACTTAGAAGTACTGTTTGAATCAACTGATGTGAATCTTTTACCCAGTTCACAGTAACAAACAGCTAATAACCATCTGTTACAGGAGAAGTGAAGAAATACCATAAAAAAGATATTCATCATTTACTGGACAAACCTGAATGCGATTTTGATGGGGGAAATGAGATACAGCCCGATGGTCCAACAACTCCTGAATTTCTCTTTGCCTTTCCCTCTCAGCCTTCTTAAGCATATCAAGCATAACCTGACGGCCACATAATTTTCGGATACCCCTCCGTGTATGCTCAGTCTGGCCCTCACTCTGATTGACAACTAATCCATCACGTACACGTTCAATTTGTGTATCTATTTCAGCAGATGGTTCTTCCCTACTTTCCCCAGAAGAAACATTTCTCCGCTGGCTACTCATTTGTACCCACTCCCTTATAATTCTCACCCTTTCCTGCTCAGTTTCTCCAAGCCATTCTCTCCTTGAACTGTTATTTCTTCGGGAAATGTTTGATCCATGATCCCTAGCACCATTATTCATCCATTCCCTGAAAATTTGCCTCACTCTTTCCCTTTCAACTTCTCCCAAGCTAGAAGAGTTTTCACAGCTAGAATTGTTTAAATTTTCATGTTCATCATGGAATTCATTCTGACTCAGTGACTGTGACCAAGTTTCAGACTCATTACCACCCAAAACTGCATCTTCTAGCATATGTCCCTGTCCTCTCCCATGGCTATCCAGCGTATCTTCCTGTGAGAGGTCAACAATTAACCCATCACTCCTTTGTTCAAGTAGAACTTCACCAGGTCTTCCTTGAGCTTGACTCTCCACATGTTCATCCTCAATCTCTCGCCACATTCGCAAGAGTGAAGATGACCGGGTGGTTCGCCTTCTTCCATCTCCCCCCCTCCTGGATGACTGGGAATGGGAGTCCCTCAAGAAAGAGGAGTCGAGCACAGACACGCTATGCAGACCAGCAATAGCCATTTCTAGTTTACTTTACTAGCAAGCATACACATCCACTAAAACCATCTCAGTCAAATGCACTAAAAATTTGCATTGGATAACTGGGAAGGAAAAAAAAAACATAAAGGAATATAGAAACAGATCCTTTATATTTTCATGGATTCAACCTAGATCACCTTTGCCAATAGCATTAACCTCCTTTGCACCATCATCACCACTATTAAACCCAGCAAGGAAGGGAATTACGAACTTCGGAATTTTCAAATTGAAGGTATTACTGCTAGCTATACCTCAACCTGCAACCCAAAAAATAATAATAATAAGGAAAAATAAACTATATGAATCGACGCTCTTTTTTAATTCAGAATCGAAAATATAAATTTAACAATAAGAAGACATATGTCAGAGACTGGCCAAATAAATAAATTGCTACACTAAAATGTGCAGAACTGAATTTTTCCAAATTTTCCATTATTTGAACCTCAGATTCCACAATCACAGTGAACCTTAGCAAAACACGGCCATTCGGCTCACTGCACAGGAGTTCTTCATTTCCACTCCAGAACAAGATATTCGAAAATTCATTTCTCACCATTTCCCTCAGAAACAGAAATCCACAGCAGACAAAGAGAAGATAAAAAACCAAAACCAAAAACAAAAACAAAAAATTGCAAACGGAATTCAAATCCGCATTGCAAAATACACAAATTTCCGACAGAAAAAGGCAAAACCAAACAAATCAGAATCCAGAGGATTCAGCAACAGAATCCGAAACACAACACAGCATTTTCAAGCGTGTGTGATAGGAGCCAGGATGTAAAGCATGAAAAAAGGAACGTACCAGTGAAGCTCTGCTTCTGATTTCGAAGTAAAGGAAACGAAACCCTAACAGCTAAGAAAGAAAATTCTGAGAGCGAAAGAGAATAATAACAAAGAAAACGGGAAATGGAAGCGGAGATAGAGAGAGATAGAGAGAGAAAGAGGGATGAGAGAGAAGCGGGGAAGAGCGGCGATTTAGAAATAATAAATGTTGACACGTGTTTAGATGTTAGTACTATGCATGGAAACTGCAGCAACACCAACGTTTAAATAATAAAAAACAACTTACACCACCACACACACACACAAACAAACAACTTAAAAGGACGTAAGTCAAGTAACTTTATATTTATTGATTTTAAGTGTTTTAAAAGAAGGGTTTGGTGTTTGTTATATATAAATATGTCTTTCTAAATGAGAGAGAAATATAAAATAATTGAAGTACATAAAATTATGTTATTTTTTAAGTGAAAAAAAGACATAAGTAATAAAAATTATGAGAGAGAGTAAATATTATTTTAATTTAAATTTTAAATGAAAAATACTAAATTGTATCTTTCTCTCATTAATAAATATTTTTTCCATATTTACTAATTTTTTATATTTTTTTTTTATAATATTTTACGGGAAAAGTATGCATTCTTCTAAAAAAAAAAAAAATTAGGTCTTTTTAAATGAGATAGACACAAAAAGACATGGTCTTTCTGAAAAAAAATATATATATATATATATATAGATTTCATTCCTTTGTAACCATGTCTTTTTAAAAGAAGTAGTGTGTATGATTTTGAAGGATACATAAAAAAAAGAGTAAAAAATCAATATATTTCTATATATATATATATATTTCAAATATTTAAAGGGTTTATCATCTATCATTTAACATGATCATAAAAAATTTCCTACATACATAACATTTTGTGAGGCCCGCATCTTTTGAAGCCAAAAAAAAAAATTACGGCACGCAAAACGAATCTCTATAACATAACACAATCAATTTTCCTACAACATAACTCTTATAAAATTCATATTTAAAATCACACAATTTGTATCTTTTAAAATAAAAAACTTTTTTTTATAAAATAAATATAAATTATTTTTTAAGCTGTTATCATGCAGTGACACTTGGCTATCTGCCTTTCCTTCCGGGCAAATCACGAAACGTTCCAAATCTTGAATTGAACATGAAGTATTTTTGGGAGCGCAGAGCCCAAACCAAACGCTACCAGTATTAAACGCCGTCGTCTCCTAAATATTCCGCATTTTGAAAAACAATTTCAATTTTCAGCGCTCCTCTTTTTAATGAAAGCAAAGCAGGTATCTTCTTTTTCTTTTTCTATTAAATCCTTATTTAATACTCACCTAATGACGTACAATTGATTCCGAAGATCGAACGCATTAAAAAAAAGTGCATGTTCAAAAAATGTATATTTGGTAGATTATTATTTAGGAAGAAAAATTAAAACTTACCAAGTAAAATTTTAATTGTAAACAAATTTAAGTAAAATTTTATATATAAGTTAATTTAAACACAGAATATATTTTACTTAAAATTTTGATTTTAAATTTAGACTAGATCAAGTTTATTTTTCTTTAAACTTTTTTTTATAAAAAATAATAACAATAAATAGTAATAAATAAGGATCACTTATTATATTTAATAAGCTTTGAAATTTAACTAAAATAATAATTGACAATTAATTTTCTTTTTATCACCGAGCTCTTGGAGATTTATATTCACACATTAAATGAGCTTGAAGTGACAAATCCATAATAAGGGCCGATACCAAAGGATGTGCACAATGACTCAAACAATTTTATTTTATTTTTTTAATAAATCCAATTTGGTTCGAAAGAACTAGTTTACCGGCTTCGTTTATGGAACAAAACCAAAGTCATTCGAACAAATGCAAGTTGAGAAATCAAATGCAAGTGATACCAAAGTCCTCCATCGTATATATATGCAGGATATTCTTACACCGGTACAAGAGTTAGAAGTATTACACTTAATCTTCATCATTGATCCACTTGTATCTAATGGCTCACATTACTAAAAAATTTGAGTCCTTAGATAAAAGTGATATTAACGGATAAGATTAAGAGTGTAACTTACACTGGTGTAAAATGATCCTGACCCATATATATATATATATATATATATATATATATATATATATATATATATATATATATATGGGGCAGGATTTCTTACACCAGTGTAAGAGTTAAAAATCTTACACTCATTCTTGACCATTGACTCACTTGTATCCAACGGCTCATGTTACTACAAAATTTGAGCCCTTAGATATAAGTGGAATTAACGGACAAGATTAAGAGTGTAACTTACACTGATGTAAAATGATCCTGACATATATATATATATATATATATATATATATATATATATATATATATATATAGTTATGTGTGAAAGAATTTCGCTTATGTTGATCCAACGGTTAATTTAATTTTAGAGATTTTTGAGTTGAGGTGTAACGTGTAAAATAACTTAACTGAATTTTACTTTTTAAAAACTAAATTTTTAAAAAAACAAAACAAAACAAGGAGGAGTGAACTGTCCGTGATTGTTGCCCGATCGATCAAGTAGATGCAGCGAATTTCCAAAATATGTCAATTTCTCACCTTCGTTAATTAAATAAAGCTAACCATCAGCACTAAAGCATAAAATGGTAGTACGTCTCAATAAATTTGATTAAAATCTCAAAATGTTACAAACAAGTTTCTAATTATACAGTGATTCATAAACAAGGTTTTGGGGAGTCTGTGAATCGTGGTTCTCTCATTTTATGTTGATTCAGCTGAATACTTTTTTCTAAGCTTGCTTCAATTCTCTATTGTATTAAGGTTATTATTTGGTGTGAGGAAATTCAATGTTATTTCACATTAAATTTTGGAATCAAGTAACATTATATTACTATTGTGAATTATAATCTATCAATAAGTACTAGGGTATAGTAAGTCAAACGCATCAACGTTTACCCTTTGGATAAGGTAATTATAAGAATTAGAATTATCTCTTAATCGTAATAATGTTTGAATAAAGTCTCGTAGAAATCAAATCGTTGTAGCTCAGTTGGTAGTATGAAAACTAAGTAAGTGAAAAGAAAAGGGTATCGATTCAATCCCACATGTCATCTGTTGGGTCAAGTCGGGTCCTCAAGTCGATCACAGAAGCAAATAGTAAATTGCAAAGAGGAGATAGATGGAGAAGAACATAGGCAATTTGTTTAACGTGGGAAAATCTTCTCCAATGCGAAAAAGTAAAAAATCCACAGGACATTAGTCCAGAATCAAACTTCCACTATAAGAATAATGGGATACAACAATCAAATTTCCCTAGTCTTTCACTAGGGTACAATCAAACTTCACCTACAATGGTAGTAATCTCAAACTTCCCTAAAGATATATCTTACTTCAAACTTCTCTTTAGAGGTATTCTAAATTCTTTTTTCATATTTCATATCTCTAAACCTCACACACTATAAGCTTATATAGGGGAGGGAGATGATTTTAGATCTTCAATTATGGAGAGATATTAAACTACTCAAAGGATGTGTCCCTTAAGCCTTGCACCAAAATGGAGAGTTTCAACCTTTTGGGACTTGAGTCAAGTATTGAAGAAGAAACAACTCTCAACCTATGAAGCACCGACACTTCAAAAATCCTAACGTGTAGTGTCCGACACTTCTCGATACTCATCTACACTCCAATACTTGTTGTAAAAACTCAAAAAAGGTTCAAAGGTTATGTAAAGTACCTTGCGATACACCACCCCAAAAACTAGCTCAAAAGGTGGGAGTGCCCAAAGCCTTATAAACTCCACATTAGTTGCACATACAACTCTGTGAGACTATATATCTCAACACACCCCCTCACACGAGAGCCCATTGGGCTTGAAGAGTGGATGATGCAACAGGCTCAACCTACCTGTGCTAAGAGAGTCCACAAGAGAAAGTGGGGGACGGCGACGCTCTGATACCATGTAAAGAACATTGGGATACACCACCCCAAAAGCTAGCTCAAATGGTGGGAGTGCCCAAGGCCTTATATACTCCACATTAGTTGTTCATCCAACCAATGTGGGACTATATATCTCAACAGGTTACGTGTTGCATTTTGAGTTTCAACTATTAGATTCGTTAGATTACTATTACGATTTTATTGAGTTTAATACAAACATTTGGAATATATCATGTTTCTTTGCAAAATTAATGGGTATTATAAGTTTAGCCTTATGTTTTTGTTAAATTATTGAATACTAAATATAATATACACTACATAAATTAGAAATATTATATAATATCAAAACGTGTTAGAATTTAACATTTTTTAGAATTAACGTGTCAGAATGTGGTGTCGTATCATATCATGTGTCCCGTGTCGGTGTCGGTGCAACATAGCTCCCAACTAGGGGTGTTAACGGGCCGAGCCGAGCCGAGCTTTGATCTTAACGGGTCAAGCCTGTATTTAAACGTGTCTGACTGGCCTTAGCCTGTTACCTGTCACGAATATAAAATTGGCCTGTGGCCTGGTTTATTTACAAAAAATAAAAGCATGTGTGAAGCATGTCTTAGCCTGTTAGCAAGTTGAAGAATAAAAATAAGATAACAAAATTCCACAAAAAAATAAATTTCCAGATAGAAACCTTAACTTCCAATTTGCAGCAATAATTTATAAAGTCTACAATAAAAAAAAATTAAAGTGAGAGAAAGTAGATAACAGGTTATATTATCTTAGCCCATTATAAAATAGTGCAAACAAAAATAAAAAATAAAAAATATAAATTGACACAAACAAGCAATGCACAGTGGAACGAATGAATTTTTGTGGGTTTGTTTGTGTGAAGGAGGATGAAGGATAATATAGAACAACACTAGTAATTCCATAAATATACATAAATTCAATATATATCCAAATAACATAATATAGAACAAAATCATTCAAAAAGTTTGTTAAACCAATAAAATGGGGTGAAATAAATTGATGAAAGAGAGAGTTATTACAAGTAGTATAAAAAATATAAATAAATATTTATATACTAGGTTAGCCTGGGAGGCTCTAAGGCCGAGCTTCTAAATTAGAGCTTGAGGCCTTTTTATTAAACGAGCTTTTATACAAGTCCAAGCCTGGTTCCAACATGAGTTTTTATTAAACGAGCTCAGGTCTTTACGAGCCGAGCCAAAGGCCCCTGGCTCGTTTACCACCCCTACTCCCAACATCATCTTTATGAGGGGTTTAAATATCTTCATCTCTGACCCGAGCCAACTCGCCTAAAAAAAATAATCAAGGTTGAATTAACTCAAAATAAAAATAGTCTCATAGAAATACATGTAATTAAAGAATAAAATTTTTATCCAAATTTTGAGGAATCTCAATCTTCCATATAGAGGAAATGAGATTCCATATATTCATGAAATAAGATTCCGTAACTTTTACAAATTAATGCATTCAATTTATAAAATGAAGAAGATTACATTTTTATAATTAACTTAACTAACTATATATTTAGATTAGTTTATTATGTGCTAGAAAACTTATAATCAAAAGCTTCATTAAAGAGCTTTTGAAAATATTATTATTATTTACAAAAAAATTCTTAAACATGCTACAAATATATCTAATTTCAGTTAGCCCAACCCCCAACCTTTAAACTTCATGCTCTACTGTTGAGAAATATTTAATATGGTCCAGATCATTAAATCTTTCGGTGCTCCATCTTATAACACCAATTTTTTCTTTCCTCTTTTACCCTTGTTATTTTCTCTCTTTTCCAATTTTATTCTCCTATTTATACTAAGGGACCACCTAAAAAATGGTGGTACCACTACACATTAGATAATCTCCTACTATTGAAATAGAAAACTCTTATGCCCATGCTCATGCTCATGCCTTCAGAAGTTTTAGTCTCGAGAAAAGTTAATCTTACATATTTCAAAAATTGAACACGGGTTTACCAAAAAAAATAAAAATAAAAAATTTGTCATTTATATGAATCTGTATTGTATCTCATACACTAAACTTTGAAATCATTTCTTGATTTATATTGTATCACATCTTACCAAATCACGAAATTGAAAGGATTCGTACACTAATTTATCAATTCACACTCCAATTCTTATTCTTACTCCTTGGATTTCCGTTGTTTGTACTAAAAGTAACTTATACTTGTTTTTTCTTTTCTTTTCTATTCTTTTCTTTTCTTTTTCCTTTTTTGGTGAAACTTTTATTATACCTGTTTTTTCTTTTCTTTTCTTTTCTTTAACTCTTTTTTTTTTTCTTTTTTCTTTTCTAATCTCTCTGTCTCTCTCTCTATGGTAGGCAGGTAATATTGGACATAACTCCTTTTATCTTTACCTAGTCTCTACATAAAACTGATAATTTGATTGTGCATTGTATTTAAATACTTGTGGATGACATTTATGTTGTTATAAACTCATATTCTATAATTTTTTATTCTAAAGTTATAAAAAACGAAAAACGTTATTCTTTATTTTATATTAATTCATTATTATTTTTTTAAATGATCTCGCACATCAGTACCCATGTTCAAACATTAGCCTTTTTTTTAAGAAATAAAACGTGCGCATGAAAAATTATGAATAATCATATGGATGACAATCAACTTATAAAGTACGCAGATTTGGTAAATAATTAATTGGCATAAGATTATTGCATAATTAAATATTGTCTCTCACATTTCACCCAAAAAAATATTGTCTCTCACAATAAGAAAGCAATTTATAAATGATCTTTATTCTTTCTTGTTATTAAGTAAAAGGGGTCATTATATTATTGTGTGGAAAATTTTTGAGATATACCATGATAAATGTAAACCCCATAATTAATTGGCACAAGATTATTGCATAATTAAATATTGTCTCTCACATTTCACCCAAAAAAAATATTGTCTCTCACAATATATGAAAGCAATTTATAAATGATCTTTATTCTTTCTTGTTATTAAGTAAAAGGGGTCATTATATTGTTTATGGGTTTATCATCTATAATTTAACTATGAGCTCCCACTGTTGAAAAAATTCGACTACACTCACAATAGTTTGTTTCATCTGTTGAGATTTGGCAGTATCTCAGCAAAAAAAAATAAATTCCGGCACACAAAACAAATCTGTATAACATAACAAAAACATTTTTCCTACAACATAATTCTTATAAAACATGTTTATAACTCATTTAATATTCTGAAGCGATATCTCTCTTCGTTGATGCAATGGTGCTCAACTGAAAAGTAAGGCAATTTAATCATAACCGCTGTACTTGCGAGCCTGTAAATTTGATGCCTTGGACATGCTCTAAAATAATATTGGAACTTTGGCGCGGCCTATGGCCATTCAAGTTAGCTATTTAAAGAAAAAATGGTCAATCATTAAGAGAAAGTATAGTCATCATGAAGTTCACAAAGGCTGCCTCCAACACATGACACTTTTCTTCTCCCTTTAGATTGGTTCCTTAATTAGTACACATGTTTCCTAAAACCATGGATTGATTTGAATATAAGTTAACAATAAAGTCCAATTAAGTTCAACTAGTTGAAGAAAAAGTTATTTATTAATATTCTTAAACATTTCTACCTAAATTCATTTAAACCTAATAATCAGCTTGCTTTATATCCAACATATATATACATAAGATGCCTCATTAACTTTATGACTTTACCTTGTTCATTCAGTCTTCTTGAAGCTGAAGCAATCTCAAATTTAAATTATGTTCGGCTTAAGTTTTGCAGCCCCATCACCAACCCCCCTACCCATTTTGATTTTGTTTTTTCCCACTCTTCCACATGTGTGTATGCAAGGAAACCTCTTTTAAGTTACTGCTTATCGGGTTTTATTGGCCCATGCATAAAATCTGAAGTTCAAAGAATGAGTTGACTTAAGCCAATGCCGACAACGTTAGTGCAAATAATTGTGTTTATAATTTGAGTAAATATCATTTTTTGTCCTCAACAAATTTCATGATACCTGCTTTAGTCCCTAGCAAATAAAAAAACTCATCGTGATCCCTAAGAAATTCAAAATAGACTCATTTTAGTCCTTTTAGGGACTAATATGGATCTTTTTTGAATTTGTGATGGACCATGATTTCAACTAAATGGGTCCATTTTGAATTTCTTATAGACCACGATGAGCCTTTTTATTTGCTAGGGATTAAAATGAGCGTCGTGAAATTTGCTGAGAACTAAAAAAGATATTTACTCTTATAATCTTATTGAACCGCTAACATAGCTAATAAAGATAATGTAGCGCCCACACAGGTATCCCTCAATTTATGTGAAGTTTATCCTCATTGCTCCCTACTGTACATTTATATCAACATTTTACAGACATATCTTAAAATCAATATTCAAGTTCCTCGAAGGGCTAGCATAAAGTAGCACTATTATATTAGCTGGATTCATGGATTAAATCCATATAATATCTCATCTTATGCCCTCTTAAACTATCCCCTTGTCTCCCCCCCACCATGATTGTCTTTTCTTTGTGACAATTTTTGCCAACACAGTGCATGCATACTACGAAAGGAGGAGGTAATGGTCATGTCCTTTGTCTTGTCTCGCAAATCACATTAAGCATATCAAGATGGTACGATCTATCTTTAATTTTTTTTTTCTTTCCAATTAATTTGCTATATTTTATAAGGGTTTTATAATTATCATGACTCATGTTGAAGGAGAATTGAAATCTTATGTTGTAGAGATAAAAAACATGTGGACCCATGTGTTAGAAAAAGTTATATATAGGACCCATGTCAGCACGGAAATCGAATGATATGTAGGAAAATTTGAATTTTCATGTTGAATGAGAATTATAAAACTCATTTTATAAAGATCATGATATATTCCGAGTAACCATTTTGGGAATTGACTTAAATTTGACCGGATTCTTGAAATCAATCTTCAAAGCAAGGTTTGTGTTTTATCATGAGCCCCCCCCCCCCCCCCCACTGTTTTTTGGATCCTTTGTCTTGTCTCGCAAATCACATTAAGCATATCAAGATGGTACGATCTATCTTTAATTTTTTTTTTTCTTTCCAATTAATTTGCTATATTTTATAAGGGTTTTATAATTATCATGACTCATGTTGAAGGAGAATTGAAATCTTATGTTGTAGAGATAAAAAACATGTGGACCCATGTGTTAGAAAAAGTTATATATAGGACCCATGTCAGCACGGAAATCGAATGATATGTAGGAAAATTTGAATTTTCATGTTGAATGAGAATTATAAAACTCATTTTATAAAGATCATGATATATTCCGAGTAACCATTTTGGGAATTGACTTAAATTTGACCGGATTCTTGAAATCAATCTTCAAAGCAAGGTTTGTGTTTTATCATGAGCCCCCCCCCCCCCCCCCCCCCACTGTTTTTTGGATCGTCGGGATTTGTTTTCATTGAATTTTTAATTTTTTTATTGGGATAATTTCTTAATTATAATTATTTTACTTTTCGTTAGCTATTTAAGGATATTATAAACCCTAATTTATTTGGTTATTTTTTATTGAATAAAAATATAATTAAAAGTTGTCGCTATATATTCTGAATTCTTGTTCGTTTTGTTTAACCAATTTTGTATTGGTGATAACATTTTCTCATGTTGCATGAGAATTCAATTCTCATATTGTGACCCTTTGATTTACGTACAAAGCTTTTCTTTTTTTTAATAAATATGGGGTCCACCACTAATTGAGTCACAACATGAGAATTGAATTCTCATGCAACATCAGAAAATCAAAACCCTTCGTATATATACTTGGATATTAGATTATTTTCACGATATATAGAAGAAAATAAAAAGGAATTGAGGAATTAAGTAATTGTCATGCCTTCGTTGAAGAATGAGGTTGAAAAAAAGATATGTTTGGAAGAATGAGAATGCAGAAAAAATAGAAGAAAACGAAATATCAAAATTTGTTAAAGTATCTTATTAATTTAAAATATGCTCATTCACATTTTCCTAGCCACCAGACTTTTTTATAATAAAAGGGTAAAGTGTGTGTCATTTTAAAGTATGTAAAATTGTGTCATTTTATGAGAGAGAAGGAGATAGATAAAGGAGGAGAGTAAGTTAACAAAAATAAAATAAAGTGTGGGTCCCACCTCTTTTTGAGAGTGAAAGCATATAAATTGTGTCATTTAAAAGGATAAATATTTTTCCCATAAAAGTTATAAAAAAAACATTGTTATTTGCTTCATATTTATTTAACTCTCTAAATTGTTTTTATCACTGACCTTCCTTGTGTTTTTTCATGGCCATCTTTAATGAGGTTAAAAATTGGGATTTGTATCTAATTGTGTCTAGGGGTGTTAACTTATAATTGGGCCATCTTTATCACTTATCCAATAACCTGTTATGAATATAATTATTGACATGTGGTTTAATTTATTTAAAAAAATAAAAGTCTCGCTAAGCCTACTAAAAAAATAAGACAACAAAAATTTATCCAAACAGAATATAAAATCAATAACGCTAATAATTTCACAAAGATTCATAAATTCAATGTATATCCAAACAATATAATATAGAACAAAATCATTCAAAAAATCTACTTAACTAATAAAATAAAGTAGTACAAAGTTCTGAATCTCAACAAAAATAAAAGACTACAAATTCTGTGTAAACAATTTAATATATTGTATGTTGCCTAAGTCTAGGTCCAACATACAAAACACACAAACCAAGTCAGACCTACACGAGCCGGGCCAAAGGCCCCGGACTTTTTTAACACTGCTATTTATGCCCCTATGAAGAATTAAAAAAAAAAAAAAGTAAGTGATTTTAAAAAAAAAATACTCATGGGGATAAGTAATAAAAGATTAAGTTTTTGAATTTTTCCTTTACAGCAATGTGAGGAACATTGTGGAACTAAAAAAGCTAATGACATAGTGTGGGGAAGGATCTCGATTCGATTCCTACCAAATACAATTAATCTCACTCCGAACTCCAAATTAATCTCATAGGCAACTCAAAAAATCAAATCTATAGAAATACCGGGAAATCCAGTTGGTCACAGAGAATCAGAGTTACCTAAAACAAAAAGCCAATGATATATGACCATTGCAAATGAATAGTGTCTTGCTCAACATCATCGAAATGTCTCTTTTTTTGTAATCTAAGGGGATTAACAGCAACACCCCAAAGAGTTCAATTCAATAAAATAGTTCTGAAATTACAAGACAGAGACAAATCAGCCCAATACAAAGGCCAAATACCAGGTGAAGGGTTTGAAAAAATACAAAAATTATTCTCAACATAAAAGTCTAAAGGATATTTAGAAAGCCAATCTGCACAATTATTTCCTTCTCTAAAAACATGAACCAGGTGAACTTCCCAATTCTTTTGTAACAACTATGCTCGAATCCAAGTCACTAAGCGAGACTCTCGAGCTGCTCTTCCATTACTGGAGCGCAAAGTGATAATTGAGTTTAAATCACTTTCTAGGATGCAGTGTATCCAACCTCTGGCCCAAGCAAATTCAATCCATCCAAGTATGTCTTTAATATTTGTTATTTATTGTCTTTTGCATTTGTTGATTGATGTATCTGAAAACATACATCATCGTCATACACATAGATGATTGCTAAAGAAAAAATTATTAATATGCCAGTAGTTAAGTTTTTTATTTTACTTTAATTCTATCTATTAGAGAAAGAAAAGATTAACAAATCTATTTACTTTTCACAAAAATAAAAATTAAGAACTTTACATTATCAAATCCTGATTTAAGTACCTAACAAGAGTGCCCAAAAGCATAATGATATTCATCTCAATTCTCATTGTTTCACAATGTGGCATTAATTTTTCTTCTTTGGCAACAAATTATAATGGATATTGAATATAACACCTGTATCACCCCGTGTATACCCGGTTTGTTATCATATCATCGTATTAAGCAACACTTAATTAAAATGCGGAATAAAATTTTCTTTAATTCAATTATGACGTCATTATCATTAACCATGTTGATTATTAAATCCTTTTTCAAAACAATGCCTGTATGTAATTGCAAGTGACCAACTAACTGAAATACCTCATAATATAGATAAGTGTGTCTCTAGTCACGGAACTACAACACGTAGATCGGACATAATCCTGATAGTTTATACAACACCAAGCTAAAATCATAACATAATAATATGGCATGGACAATCCTCATGCTCAACAAATAAGGCAACAAAGCCCAATAGAGTCTCACATCAGATAACATGATAATAAACATAAATCATGTCAGCATCCAGAAAAACATAATAAAACACAATCTCAACTCAGCTCCGGCCTCCTGCCGCCCGAGGTATCAACCCCAGTGTTACCTGAATCTGAAAATGTGCCCCAAACGTGGGGTGAGATCTCTAAACAAAAATCTCAGTAAGACAAGGGGTCCTCAAGGATTTCTCCATCCCAAGCTCACTTACATGTGCAATATAAGTTCAAAAGCATTTTAATAATATAAGTTCCAAAAATCTATTCAATGCAGCATATAATCATGTCATGCGTGTCAACTATTTTACTGATCAAAGAAATGGAGGATTTACATAAGTCGATTACCTACATTTAGCGCAAGACGCCACTTGCACCCACCCACAGAATCACCCTATTATATGTCTCTCACATACCCAAGCTTACCTTCTAGGTGGAACAACACATGCATATCATAAGGCATCCACATAACAGCTCAACAGCATTTCAAATATCAATACATGAAGAACACATCATGCATATAAAACATCCCCTTATGGGACATGGTGGAACCAACAATGGCTAAACCGAGGACACGAAAGCTTACCTTGCAAGCTAACTATCCAATAAAAAGTTCAACCAAGCTCAAGGTCCACAAACAACACTCTCACAGTCCGTTTATACCAACAATCATATCAACAATCATAATCTATAAACATATAACATAAAGACAACGTTTCATGTCTTTAGGCTCCTCACAAAGCCATAAGCCCTTAATCACCTTGATTCTGACTTATATTAATTACTACAGAAGTCCACATTAACCAATCATGGTCCACAAACCCAAAATGTCATTCTGTATGAACAGTACAGCTATTGTCTCGAAATTCCCAGAATATTCGGATATATGTCGGGGCCATATTCGGATATCCATATTCGGATATCAAAAGGCCCATAGCTGGATATTAATATCCGGATATTTTGCAACAGAATACAGATTCTGCATTTCGCGAAGATATCCATCCAAGGTTGTGTTTTTAACACATTTATACGTCCAAGAATCCATGTTTAATCATGTTTAGCCCGGTACTCATGCGAGTTACTTAATCATCTTATTAATCATGCCAAAACTCAACCTTTAAGCAAGGAAAACTCATGATCAAGGGTGATGAACTTACCCAAAGCTTCAAAACAGAAACAAGGTGGCTCTTGGAGCTCTCAAGTCAACTCCAAGGTGCTGACAACAAGGGTGCACGAAAATGGCACGCAAGACTTGGCTTTTCTTCACAAAGGTTAGCACTTGAAGCTTCAATAACCAAGACAAAATCTCCAACACCACAACCCAAGAACTCAGCCCCCACACTCACACAAGACAGCCACCAACACTCAGAAATGGTGCCCCTTTCTCACTAACAATGATGGTTCACACTCACCCAAGGTGTCTTGGTGCAGGAAATGGAAGGAAAAGTGATCACTTTGCTTACAAAATGATGAAGAGAAGGTGACAAGTTGGAGAGCACCACTATCAGCAATGGAGGCACAAAGGAGGCACGTAGGGAATTGATAGGATTAGTCTAGGTTAATGTGCCATGTCTATTTATAGGCGATTTAAAGTTAAACACATTGTATTAGCACTAATAGCTACACTTAGCATTTTAATCCCAAACTTAGGATTCTGAACCTAGCCATTTTTCTAGGATTTGTCATATTTTTATTTTATTTTTCGCATCACTTTTTTGGTACGCGCTTTTACATAGCCAGTATCAGTTCTGGCACCAGTTCTCATTTTTTGACTTGAAATTTATTTTACTAGTCCTATAAATTATTCTAGGAATATCTATGCACTTATTATAATTTTCCGGAATACTTCATCGGTACACAATTATACCAAGAGGCAGAACCAGTATCTGCACTTTTCTTCAGAAAAGCGACTTTCAGCATTAATAATCACTTTCTATAGTTATTTAAGTCTTCTCATAATTATTAGGGTCAATTATGGAATTATTTCCTTAATCTCATATTTAATTAATTTAATTTTATAATTTAACGGTTCAGGTTCTTACAACACCGTTTTTGTGTGAGGAATATAACACCCTTTAGTTTTTGTGTGAGGAATATAACACCCTTTAGTTGTAATGTCCATATACTTCATCAGCATATTATTCATCACATCAAGTTTTTTCATTTTTTTTTAATTGTGTAAAGGAAAATAACAAATAACTCCGATTAAGATTATTTTACACCAGTGTAACTTATATTTTTACTTTTGATCGTTAATCCTATTTATATCTAACTGTTTTGATTTATTAGATAGTTGAGCCGTTAGATACAAGTAAATTAATTATTCAGATTTATTGTAAGACTTCTAATTCTTACATCGGTGTAAAAATATTCTGCCCCATGTTTTATTATTTTATCATTTATCCCCTTATGCTTTTTTTTAATTATGGTATTAGTGTTTCTCATATTGTAAGAGATAATGTTATCTCCTATACACATAAAATTGTATGGCGCCCAATTTTTTTCTCGTTTTTCACTTTACATGGTTCAACATAAGCCTTACATATTTTTTTATATGTGTAACAAATAAATTACCTCCTACATTATAATCAGAAACACTACTCTCTTTAATTATTTATCTTCCTTGCGCTTTTTACTTGTTCATTGGGATAAAATGGACAAGTCACTCCAATATATAACGACATTAAAAGTGGTCTTGGATAAAAAAAAAAAAAAAATCGGACGTGATAGAAGAAACGTACAAGGGATTAAATGATTTTGGAAAAAATCACATGAGGTTTTTTGAACTTTTCCCCTAATTATATTAATAAAAAAGTATTAAAATAGTTTACACTTTCGAAAACTGCATAATAATTGGGGAAGGTTATAGTTACAACTTTTTTTTTTACAACCTTACAACCATATCTTATCACCGTTGATTTCCGCCAATCAACTGTTATCATTTATTGTGAATTAATAATTAATTAATGAGTTTAATTTGCTAAAATGATAACCGTTGATTGACGGAAATCAACGGTGATAAGACATGGTTGTAAGAGGTTGTAAGAAAAAAAAAAGGTTGTAACTATAACTTCCCTCATAATAATTAGACAAAAGTAAAAAATGTTACGCTATCTATTCTTATTTTAGTAATAAAAATCAAATTTTGATTAAAATCGAAGTAAATGTCAATTTAAAAAATGGTTACTTATAATAACTACAATTTTAAAATAAATGCACAAAATTTAAAGACATTAATATTAGAAGAAGAAAAAAAATGTCAGAAAGGAAGTATCAATACTCTCACTCGTAAAAAGCAAAGAGAAAGAGGATGGTTGTCACACACATATATCCATCAACAAACAAACAGCCACGTTTAGAAAGGAACGTTGGTGTTAAATGTGTTAGCTGTCTTTCATAGTTTCATTCCCCCTTTCTCATCTATCAAACTGCTCGAGAACTTCTTTTTAGCAAGACTCCAATTGACACTGGTCCAATCCGAAGGGTAGATCAAAGATATATAAGTGACCAATGAATTAGTGCTTTAACTCTTGAAAGTGATCAATAACATGTCAAAATTCACATAACTAAATGTGAAATGTTGCAATAGACAATGGCGGACCGACATGGGCTAGGGATGGCCTCCGCCCCCTAAAATTCTGAGAAATTTTTTTTTTTATATGAATTATTGAGGACATGACAAGTACAAGTAATGTGGACTATAGAAATTGCTAACGAGTGCATGGATAGTGGCAATTAGAGAAGTTCATGGTGCTTCGGTGTAAGGTAAATGAGAAGCCACATGGATAAAAAAGATTTTGAAAACATAAACCAAACAATTAAAACAATAATCAATAACTGATAAATAATTAAATAAGTTATAGAAGTAGAAACACTTCGACAGAAACTGGTTGAATGGTTCAAATTAAAAAATTTAACCGTGTAAAATAAGACAAAAATTTAAAAATATAACCATTTTGTCTTATTAAAAAATAAAACCATTTAGATCTATGTAATATAAAGCCGAATATGAATTGACAAAAATATAATATACATTAAGACAAAAAAGTCACGATACATTCTATAATACAGTAATTTCATTCAAAATATATTGTTAAAAATTATATTCAGTTTATATTGTACAGTACGTATTTTTATTTATAATATACAATATTTTTTGTTTTCGCCCCCGTTATGTTAATTTCTGGGTCCACCACAGGCAATAGATCAATAAGCTCAACCATTACCTAGGTGATTCTTTGCTTTAAAGTTATTGCCTAGTGCACACATCCTTTGCCTAACTCTTTGGAGAAGACTTTCCTTTTGTTTGTATCCTTCTTGTTATATGAGAGATCCTTGAAGCAGGATAATTATATGGACAAGATATCACAAGCACGTGTTCTTTGTTATTCATGAAGAGAGATATTTTTATCTCCTTTATTCTTTATGTCCCTTATCCACCTTTTTAAAAATACATTATAATTACATCATTCTCAGTAACCTAACCGTTACTTTATTATTAAAAATTATTGGCTGTGATATTCTTAAATCCATGGTCTATCATTATTTATATTTTTGTACTGTCATACACATACTTTCAACATAAATAGATTAACAGGATTTGTTAATGGTTTTTAAGCCTTGGTTAAGGATACAAAAATAGTAACTATTAAAGTATATATCATTATATTAAAAATATAAAAAGTGTTTACTATTGACTTTTTTGAATAATTAAAAGCAATTGATATAAGATATGTCACGTACTTGTAACTTTACTTCAAGAAGAAAATTCTAGGAGAAGCGCAAAATTCTCATTTTGGCTTTAATTTGTCTTAGCTGTTCGAGTGACGCTGATTTTATAGGTTCAAATAAAAAGTTTTCATTTTGGACAGGAACAACACAAGGGGATATGCATAAACCGTGTTAGGAAATGCCAAAGAGTCATTTTCTTTGAATTAATTAGCCTTGCCTTAATTGTGAGGCTTGTTTTCTCTCACCATTACTTGAAAGCTGGAAAAATTGAAAGGACGAAGGAGTAGGTGCAGCCACCAACTACGCTATCCCAGCAATGAATACAATACAAGCCACCTTAGAATAAATGGACATCTGTTTGTAATTTATCTCTTTCTTTTTGAGAATTTATATTTAGATTTGGATTAGTTATGTAGATCTCATCTTAGCAATTAGAAAGTGGGCTTTGGCCCAGATTGTTTTCCAATTAAAGCCCAAAGGTATAAAAGGATTGCTTTTGCATATTGAACTCAACTCTCATGTTCAAATATATGATATTTTTAGGGATTATACTTCTTATGCAACATAAGAATAGCATTCTTATGCTACACTCACATCATTTTACGTGCCAATATTTTTAATTTTTTATTTACTTTTTTCCAATGGGGCCCACCTAAGTATGTGTGTGTTGCAAAAATTCTCATCTTATGTGACATAAGAAGTATAAACCCCATATTTTATTGTTATTATTTTGTTATAAGGCTATTTTGAAGGGCCTAGTACCCAATTCCTAACATAACACACACCTACTCTCATATAACCTCACTCAATTTATATAACTTTTATCATGTGATTATTACTGGGCCTAAATTACTTTATGCACACCTGCACTTTAATTCAGCTACATAAGAAGGTGAGAGAGGTGTGTATTTGAAATCACTTTCTGTACACTTTTTTTTTTTTTTGTTGAAAACTTTATGTACACTTTAATTATGTCACATTAAGTGTGAAAGAAGTGTGCTTGAAAATGATATGTAGCTACCATTTGTCATCAATTTGGACCTCCTCCAGCAGCACTACATGGATTTATTGTGGATGATCTATCCATGTGCAACTTCAGACTTCAGACAACACTGTAATTGGAAATTTGTAACTGAGTAATTTGCAGTGACAAATTCATGTTAACTTTGAGGGATGTAGCATGGACAGCTTACATCAATCAATTGGGTAACAGGTAACGTTCAATACAGGTATAAACCCAAGATTTCTTAAAAGATTAATAATGATGACAATAAAGTAATGCATAACATCAATTATCACTCTTGTTGTAACTTTGGGAACGTATTTCACAAATAATAAAAGAATTCGCAAGACAAGAAATCTAAAAGAAAGCATAAAGAAGATACTGAGTTTCTGAACCTGTAAAATTCTCGTGTTATCTTCTTTATGCTTTCTTTTAGATTTCTTGTCTTGCGAATTCTTTTATTATTTGTGAAATACGTTCCCAAAGTTACAACAAGTGGTATCAGGAGCTTAGGTTCCATTTCTCTTCCTGTCCTATTTCTGTGTCTATCTTTCTTTTTCTCCCCTCTTCCATTCGGTTTGCTTGCTTGGCTGTGGAGGTTCGGCACGATGGGCATCACTAAGCTGGAGGTGGAGAAGTTTGATGGAAGGAGTGATTTTAATATGTGGAAAATTAAAATGAAGGCTGTGTTGGTTCAGCAAAAATGCGAAGATGCTATTGGAGCTGAAAAAGACCTGCCTGAAACCTTGACACCAAAAGAGAGGAAAAACCTTCTATCTTTAGCCCATAGCCTTATAGTTGTTAACATCTCTGATAGTGTACTGCGTAGGGTTAGCAAGATTACTGACCCTCATGAGCTCTGGGTGAAGTTAGAGAGTCTGTATCAAACTAAGTCTGCCCCCAATAAAATGTTCTTGAAGGAAAGATTTTTTTCCTTCAAGATGGATCCCAGTAAGTGTCTAGAGGACAACCTAGATGAATTCACTAGGTTGACTCTACAACTTGAGAATGCAGGGGCTGAAGTCTCTGATGAGGATCAAATTCTGATCCTCTTGAATTCTCTTCCTGACTCCTACAGAGGAGTTAAGGATGCTATAAAATACAGTAAGGGGGATATGACCATTGATGAAATAACACAGGCCTTGAGGGCTAGAGAAGTTGAAATAATTTCTCATAAAAAGCCCACTGCTGAAGGCCTGTATGTTAAAGGGAAGGGAAATAAAAAGGGAAAATCAAACAATAAGAGGAAGGGGAACAACAATCCTGTTCCCCAAGGTAACCAAAGTGTCCAGGGAAACCAAGACAAGAATAAAGGCCAATCACAAGCTAAGCTTGTATGTTGGCACTGTCATAAAGAGGGCCACCTGAAAAGGAATTGCCCTGAAAATCCTAAGAGTGTCCCCAAACAGCAAGGTAAAACTGAGTATGCAAATGTACTCACTGAATTTGACAGTGTGGAAGCACTGGTTCTGTCTGATAAAACCTTTGAAACTGAATGGGTGATGGATTCTGGGTGTACATACCATATGACACCCAGAAAGGAGTGGCTTAGTGGGCTGGAGTTCCAAAGGGGTGGCAAAGTCTTAATGGGGAATGACCAAGTGTGTGAAATAAAAGGTGTGGGGTCTGTCATGTTCAAAATGAATGATGGCAGCTGTAAAATCTTAAAGGAAGTAAGATTTGTTCCCACATTAAGGAGAAATCTTATCTCCTTAGGGATGCTTGACTCTAGTGGCCTTGACTTTAGATGTAAGCAAGGATCACTTGATATAGTCAAGGGATCACAAGTTCTCATAAGAGGAAAACTTGTGAATGGCCTCTATATCTTAGAAGGCCAGGCTGTCACACAAAAGGCTTGTGTGGCAGCTGCTAACACTGATGAGTCCATTCTCTGGCATAGGAGACTTGGACACATCAGCAATCAGGGGCTGTCTGAGCTGTATAAGCAAGGTATTATTAGCTCAAAAGGGGGAACCAGTGTGGAATTTTGTGAAAATTGCATTTTGGGAAAAACTCACAAGCTCCCCTTTTCTGCTGCCAATAATACCTCTAAGACAGTGTTGGAATATGTCCACTCAGATCTGTGGGGATCACCAAATATCCCCAGCTCTTTATCTGGATGTCACTATTTTATTTCAATAGTAGACTCATATTCCAGAAGGGTCTGGACTTATTTCCTTAAACATAAGGATCAAGCTTTTGTCAGCTTTAAGGATTGGAAAATCCTAGTTGAAAATAAAACTGGAAAAAGGGTTAAAGTCCTTAGGACTGACAATGGCTTAGAGTTTTGCAACAATCAGTTTTCTGATTTTTGCAAGGAGCATGGGATCCAAAGACATAGGACCTGTGCTGAAACACCCCAGCAAAATGGGGTGGCTGAGAGGATGAATAGGACAATTTTAAATAAGGTAAGGTGCATGCTTGCTGAATCTGGTCTAGGTAAGGTGTTTTGGGCTGAGGCTGTTGCTACAGCCACCTATGTGATAAATAGGTGTCCCTCCTCCACCATAGACTTTAAGACCCCAATGGAACTTTGGTCAAATAAGCCACCCAACTTAAGTCACCTAAAACCCTTTGGGTGTCTTGCCTATATGCATATTAGGCAAGATAAATTGAGTCCTAGAGCCTTAAAGTCTGTTTTTATAGGCTATCCCCTTGGTGTAAAAGGTTACAAGCTTTGGCTTGTAGCTGAAAGAAAGTGTGTTGTTAGTAGAGATGTCATTTTCAAAGAAAATATTTTCTACAAAGACATTGTGAGTGAGTCCAGTTCTTCTCAACCACCTGGAACCTTGCAGCTTGAGGTGGAGCAAGCTGCCATACCTGGGCAGCATGCTAATGATGAAGAACTGAGGGAACAGCCTGCTGTTCCTAATCAACCAGAGCTTGAAACTGGTCCACTTGATGCTGGTGGACAGGTTGAAGAGGATAATGGTGATCTTGATAACTACTTGCTGTCACGAGACAGAGTTAGGAGGAATATAAGACCTCCTAGCAGGTTTGCACATGCTGATGTGGTAGCATATGCCTTACAAGTTGGGGATGTGCTTGAGTTGGATGAACCTGCTACATTTAAAGAGGCTATGAGAGTGGAATCCAAGGATAGCTGGCTGAAGGCTATGGATGATGAAATGGACTCTTTAAAGAGAAATAACACCTGGGTTCTGGTGGAGAGACCAAAGAAAAAGAGAGTAATTGGTTGTAAGTGGATTTATAAAAGGAAACCTGAGATACCTGGAGTGGAACCAGCTAGGTTCAAGGCTCGGGTAGTGGCAAAAGGGTACTCCCAGGTTGAAGGAATTGACTACAATGAGATTTTCTCACCTGTAGTCAAACATGTATCAATAAGGTTGATGCTATCTGCTGTTGCTACCTATGACTTAGAACTGGAGCAGCTTGATGTCAAGACTGCCTTCCTCCATGGCAACATTGATGAGCAAATCTATATGGAACAGCCTGAAGGTTTTGTAAAGAGGGGAACAGAAAACATGGTGTGCCTGCTTAAGAGATCATTATATGGTCTCAAACAGGCACCCAGACAATGGTATAAACGTTTTGATGATTTTGTTTTATCAAAAGGTTTTGTTAGAAGTAACTTTGATCATTATGTCTATTTTAAAAAACTGCATGATGACTGTTACATTTATTTGTTGATATATGTGGATGATATGCTGATTGCATCTAAAAATTTAAGTGAAATAAATTCTGTTAAGAATATGCTTAAAAAGGAATTTGAAATGAAATTTCTTGGTCCAGCCAAAAGGATTCTTGGCATGGAAATTACAAGGACAAGGGAAGATAGACATCTATCTTTATCCCAGTCTGAGTATGTGAAGAAGGTTCTTAGAATCTTTGAGATGCATCAATCCAAGTCTGTCAACACTCCATTAGGTGCTCAATTTAAACTCAAAGCTGTTTCTGGAGAATTATCTCCTGAAGAGACAAAGTATATGTCATTAGTTCCCTATTCAAATGTTGTTGGCTGTCTAATGTATGCTATGATTGGCACAAGGCCAGACATAGCATATGGAGTTAGTATGATTAGCAGGTTTATGAGTAAACCTTGCAAAGAGCACTGGAGTGCAGTTAAATGGTTACTTAGATACTTAAATGGGTCTATTAACTGTTGCTTGAATTTTTCTGCATCTGACTCAAACAATTTTAATATTGTTGGATATTGTGATTCTGATTATGCTGCTGATCTAGATAAAAGAAGGTCACTAACTGGTTTTGTGTTTACTGTGGGAGGTAATGTGGTGAGCTGGAAATGCAATCTTCAGCACATTGTAGCATTATCAACAACAGAAGCTGAATATGTGGCATTGACTGAAGCTGTCAAGGAAGCCATATGGTTAAGAGGTATAGTAGGTGAGTTGGGTTTAGGTAAGGACCCACCAAAGGTAAATTGTGATTCTCAAAGTGCAATACATCTTTCTAAAAATTCTGCATTCCATGAAAGAACAAAACATATAGATGTTAGGCTTCATTTCATTAGGGAGATAATAGCTAGTGAACATGTAATTGTTGAGAAAATTTATGGCATTATTAATCCTGCTGACATTTTTACAAAGTCTGTACCTGTAAGCAAATTTAGAGATGCTCTAAGCTTGCTAAAAATTGAACCACCATGATCATGCATTGCATATGGGCCTATGGGTTAAACGCCTACACCAAATCTGGTTTGCTCTTATTCTGTTAATTGTTTTAGAAATAGGTGGAGTTTTGTTATATGTATTTCATAAAACTTGTGGGCTTTTATTTTTTCTCCCTAACCCTTTGTTCCTTGTTTGGCTTCTGGGCTCTTATCCTTGTCACTGTGTTAGTGGGCCGTGTAATCTGGCTGAAGCCCATTATCAACAACACAAGCAAAACGGCGTCGTTTTGCCTTGTGAAGGCTGATGGTCTTTAACTATTACACTGTGTCCCTTCATATGCGTTGGTTGCTCTCAGATCCGAAAATATCAAACTCTCTCAAAAGGTTCTTTCGCTAGGGTTTCGGTGTGTGAATCATTCTGCAAATATTGAGTGATTCAGTGGGTTTTGGTTAATGGTGCTTTGAAGAAACTTGTTCATCTCAACAAGACGCTTCGATTGATCGGTGTATTTTTACCGATTGATGTTCAAGGAGTTTGAAGATCAATCTTGTGTGGTAGATCGGTGAAGCTGATGAATATCAGCTTGTAGATCTTGGAAAGGAACAACGATTCCTTTGCTGGTTGCAAGATTGGGAAGTTTTCTCTCCTTTACTACTATATTCTTTTTAATCTTAGCGTTCTGTGTACAAGATTGTATTTCTTGTTGATCTGTTCTTCTGATTTACTTTCTTCAGTTTCTTTATGCTCATGTGTTACTGAGATTGTATGCTGTAAACTCTTCCTCTAACCCTAATCTGAATAAAGAGTAATCTCAGAGGGCGTTTAACCCTCTTTAGGCCCCAGGACGTAGGAAACTCACTAATACTGAGTTTCTGAACCTGTAAAATTCTCGTGTTATCTTCTTTATGCTTTCTTTTAGATTTCTTGTCTTGCGAATTCTTTTATTATTTGTGAAATACGTTCCCAAAGTTACAACAACTCTCTTTAAATGCAACACCATGACAAAGGCTAACTCAAAAAAGCAAAACAGAAACAAAGTAAAGATTCAAAAACAGTAGTGGAATCATTTTAGCCATAGTTTGTTTTTTGGTTGTAGTTCTACGTTGTAGGGTTGTTGAATAAACTTTAATTCAGGAGTTATGTGGGTTTTAATTCAGGAGTTATATGGGTTTAAATTTTCAGTTTTTTTTTCGTGTTTTTTTATGAGAGTTTATTGTGACGTTTAATGTGACTGTTACATAGTTACAACTTTAGTATTTTAAAATTCGATTGGTTGAATGAGAATGAGTGTCTTCAACCTTAGTGAATATTCTGTGTTCTTTACGCTTCTCCGAACAAAATTGAATCGTGTGTTTCTACTCTTCTCCTAACATGTAATAGGTCCTCTCAAAAACACTTGGAACTAGAAATTAACATGCACCAACACCAGTCAACAGAAACACTAGTATTGTGATCCTGGCTTTAAAATCTGAAAGTATTAACTAGGTTGATGAAAAAGTTAAATATTTTACAAAAATATTACATTGAGATGTGAACGAATTATATGCGTTCAAGTCGTGTACGGGGGAGGTGGTGCGCAACTTGCATGTAGGTGAATGCACGCTTGCCACGTGACACCATTTCATTCGTGACTTGAATGTGCACATTCTCAATGCACATTTTCTCTCATGCACCAATCACGCACCTTCCTCATGCGCAACTTGAGCGCAACAACCCCATCTCAATACATTATTTTGGTAAAATCTTTGGATTTTAAATCAATCCGATTAATACTTTCGGATTTTACATCAAATAGACCAAATGACCGTGTGATCCTCTAATTTCCACAGCCCCAACCTTGAACTGTATCCTTGCCCTGACCAGCACCTATCCTCCGAGGACCTCTCAAGTCAGGCAGAAGGGTCCTCGGCACCAAACCATATTAGGCCACATGTTTGAGCAGTGACTCTCACTCGCTATCGTCTTAACCTAGTTAAGGAGATGCATCCAGAGAGTCATAGTATAGGGATTAGGGGGACAGCAGATTTGGAAATGTATACTCTTATGGCAAAACCAAAGTTGGCATAGAGTTCAGGACAAGGAATGTTAGATTGAAGAAGCAAATGATGCTCATATATTGTGGTGAACCAATGAGGGATAACATATATGCTACCTTTGTAAAATCTTTTTATTTACACTTTTCTCTCTTAGAATTATCTGCACGAAACTCAAATTAAGACATGTAAGGGATTCCGGTCCCAGGATTTATGTTCTTTTCTTGAGCTTATGATTCAAGTATTACATAATATACTATTACAAGCAATACTTGTTTTCAGAAAAAGTATCACTTGGGAAAGATGGTTTAGATATTGTAAATGTTACAGATATAAAAGCATTGATGTGATTCTACCTTAAGCTTTTAGGAAAGTTGATTCTTTAACGTGGTATAAGTTCAATTTTTGGAATAATGGGTCCTTGATAGTAATACTGAACTACCTGCACAGTGTTTGTGGTATGATTGGCTCAGACTTTAATTTGAATTATACAGAAGGGAAAATGGAATATTCCACCATTGTTAGATAGTACAAGTTTGATTCCATTTTGGGTCTTAATTGTACTATTTTTTATAGTTATTAGTATTATTTTAAATGTATAGACCATACGTTATGCCATGAGGTTTAGCTTTGCCACCACGTCATTCCAAACCAATTATCACATGCTGATGCCTTGCCTGCTTGGTTAAGCACCTTAGGGTATAATAACGTTAATTTGGATACATATGTTTGCAATTGCATCCATTTCAAGTATCTTAAAAGGGTATGCACATTTTGTGAATTTACAAAGGAGACTACAAACTTTGAAGATTTTCTGATATCATAACTTCCAAAGTCCTGAGCTAATCTATTTGAAATACCAGTGGTGCCTATCTTTAGTACCCCAACTCGCTCCTAGTATCAAAGAGGGAACAGAGTGTTGAAAAAGATATTTCCATCTTTTTACCATTACTCTGAATAAATGTTAAGTAAAGGTATCTATTATTCTTATAGGGTTTAATGTCTATAGGAGATAAAATTATCTCCTACATACACATAAAAGTGTATGAGATTTATATTTTTTTTTCCTCTATTCTCTTAACATAGTCCCACATGGATCTCACGCACTTTTATATGTGGATAAGAGATAATTTTATCTCATAGTAAAACATCAAACTCATTCCTATAAAGAATACCAAATGACTTAATTTAAACATTTCAAATTAGATGACAATGTACACAAACGTATCATAACCAAAGGGACTTTTGCAAGTAATAGATTTTTTTTCTTTACCTTCAAGTTATTCCAAATTCAATTATTTATCTCATGTAAATAAAAAAAAGGCAAACCCAATGCACAAAATTTCCTTACGTTAGAATTTGTTACTGTAGAGTCCAGTTACAAAAATCTAGGTTCAAAATAGACAAAACATGGTGAAAGCATGAGTTATGATATGCAGACACAGCCAATCCTAAATCTGTGAAACCACGAAGTATGATATCACTGAAACATAAACAGGAAATAAGGTATATAGTATATACCTTAAAAGATTCTTGGAAGCTACTTCATAATGTTAACACCTGACCTAAATCCCAGCCGCACTAATTATATTCCTTCGGAATAAGGTGAGTCTCACATGTCAAGCCAACCTCCCAACATCCATCTTTACCAAATTTCTTTTACTCCATTCAGTAATCAGAACGTGGGACGAAACTTCTATTTAAACCACCCTTTTTTTCTCTCCTTTTTAAGTTTACCTTCAACTTTTTTATGAATAGAGAGAAAAACACATTGCTTTAGTTTAAAATTGATGTAGGGTGCATAAACTACACGCGCTTCAAATTGTATGAATTGTCCAAACCTTCATGCTGCTTGAGAGCTGCACTCAGACAAAGCGCGTGGCTAGTGAGTGATGAGTTGCTAAATTGGACACTATAGTTTTTTAATAGGATTTTATAATTCTCATTTAACATGATAATTCAATTTTTCTTGCACACCCTTCGATTTTCGTGCTGATATGGGTCCCACATATAATTTTTTCTAATCCAAACCTGCATGCTGCTTGAGAACTGCACTCAAAACAAAGCGCGTGGCTAGTGAGTGATGAGTTGCTAAATTGGACACTATAGTTTTTTAATAATAGTGAGGAAGTGAAAAGAAAAGAAAAAAACAATGACATAAAAATAGTGGTCATCAAGTGTGTGGAGGAGCAGTGATTGTGGTCGCCGCATATACTCTGGAAGATGCGGCTATTACAATTTGCAATGCCCTTTGGGAATTGATGAAACCTCTTCTTTTTAAACCCCTTGTATTGCAACATGGCTATCCTATCTCGCTTTTGGTCCTTTGCTCTCTTTTTTCTCTCTATGTCTTAATTAACACCTTCAACTATGTCTCACACCACCACCAAGTGTTGGTGGGGATGTGTGAAAGATGGTGTGGCTGAACGAGATCATTTCTATGTTTCTTGATTTGGACAGAATGGGACTCGTGGATTGCTAACATACATGCACTACTCAAGCTCCATTTTGTATCTCAGGGCAACTTCAATCCTTTGGCATTTTACCCTTTTTTCGAATTCAACCTTTGCTTTGGTTAGTACTAATTATTATATCCAGGTCTTGATGCATGACTCAGTTAGCTATAGTTCTTACTTTTATCTTATGTAATCGGTATTGACTATAACCTGAGGGATTTTCATGTAGTTTGGCTCTGCTTTTGTGATGAATCTGTTATCTGCATGCAATATTATATATCTTTTGGGTGAGGATTATTATATTATGTTGCAAATTAAGATACTATCATCAAGACCGTATATGTAATCTCATCATATATATGTGTTTAGTATTACTGTGTTTATATGTATTCATGACATGACATGAATATATATTGGAATAAGAATAGTATCTTTAATAAGTTGCATTTCAGCAATTTTCAACCATTTTTGCAAATAAAGTATTATCCATTGCTTCTGCACATTCATCAATCAAGCCAGTTTTTTTGTGAATCAAATTCCAAGAAGTCTAACGCTCAGGTCTTTCGTGAAAGAATAAAATTAAACACTACAATTGTGATCAAGTTGAGTGACTCGGTTAATGTTCTCTCCAACTCTAAGAATCGTTCGTTAAAATTAAATTTATTTATTCATTTATTAATGTTTTGGTACATCGCACGTTGGAATTTGTTGTATAGTTTGGTATACTTGGACGAGGCATAGTGTATAGTGAACTAACTATACTGTAACAAGCAGTGACTTTAAGGTTTAGTACGCCTCCGATGTTGATTGGAACCAAAGGTCAACTTCGGGATATCAAAATATTTGTTGACTCTATTTAAGAACCGAATTAGAATTATAAGGGAAAGTTATATTTACAAAAAAAAATTCTTACAAACTTATAAATTATAACCCATCAGATTTTAATCAAGAGTGTATAACCAGTCAGTCATAATGTAGTTTGTAAGAGTTTATAAATATAGCATTCCCCATGTTATTATGGCAAAATCTACTTGTGAACTCGTGTGGATTAGTACACACCTATGTTGCGATGACACCGACAAGGGACACGAGATACGACAAGATATTTTGACATGTTAATTCTAAAAAGTGTTAAATTTCGACAAGTTAGGACACGTTTTGATATTAAATAATATTTGTAATTTACATAGTATTTAATATTCAATAATTTAATAAAAAAAATAAAGTTAAACTTATAATACCCATCAATTTTGCAAAGACACATAAGATATCTCAATTATTTATATTAAACTCAATAAAATGGTAATCGAAATCCAACGAATCTAATAGTTGGAACTCAAAAAGCAATGCAATGCAACCTTTGAACCCCTTTTTTGAGTCTTTGCAACGATTATTGGAGTGCTAGAAAATGTCGGACATGATAAGTCAGGATTTTTGAAGTGCCGGTGCTTCACAGTACATACTTAAAATTGGTTTTAGAAGCGCTGAACCTTCAAGATTGCTCGACTTCCACTTAAAAATTTGATAATGATAGTTATGTCAAATTAGTCGAGTAATTGATAAATTTAATATTATTAAATTCAAATGGGCCATTGACTTGATCAGATACTAAATCAATGGGTCATTGATTCTTCAATTAGTGGATCACTGATTCAACCAATCAAATTAAATTTATATAAAAATATTTAATAAATATAATAATAGCATAATCAAGATTGACAAAAAGACATTGACTTAGTGATAAAGCTAGTGTTGTCTGAATACCATGTCAAGGGTTTGGTCCCTTGTGGTAGTAACTTTCTCAATATTTTGCATAAAAATACAAAAACCGTTTCGAATTAAAAATCGACACAAGTTAAACCTCCTAGTTCATGAGTGGTTAGACCAGTTTTTACCACGTTAAATGCATAAACGATCTAATTAATGAATCAAATTGGTTGGGAGTTTGATTCCCGGTTCAACCGGTCTAGATATGATAACAATGGATAAACCCATGGAAAATCCAAAACGAACCAGAACTATGCCAAAATATAAAGATGTAAAATCACTTTTAACTCTTTCTATTAGTTGTAAAAATTACTTATATTTTTTTTTTTGGTAGATTACTTATATTGTTTTAAATCGAAAGAAGAAGAATTATATGTATTTTTTTTTTTCGGTAGACTAAATATATGTATCGTTTACTCTTTACATTTTATCCCAAAAAATTGAAGAAGAAAAAAAAGTTACATATTGCATGTGTACCCACAAATATGATATTAATCTGCATTAATCTTCATCTAGGTTATTTGTGTTGGATCAACATGATATAGGTGAAAGCAAATTCGGAACAAGTATTATTCTTGTCATGTAATCCCGCATAATAGAAAAAAAAATTATTTTGAGATTGATGGGTTATTCATATTATGTATTGTCAACCCACGAAATGAAATTATGTCGAAGGTCTTCACATGATGAATTCAGGTGTTATTTATGTTGTGTTGGAGTTGAGTATATTTTTGCTTGTGCTAGATTTTAACCTCACACGACTCACTAACATAAATTATCACCCTTTAATAGCATACTATTATGGGTGTAAATAGACTTGACGGTTTATAAAGGGCTTATGACCCGAACTGATTTAATATATTCAATAAAATATAATAGACTCAAACCTTAAATTTCTTTTGAGAAATACAACCATTAGCCTTTTTTTAATGTCGACTTATTTTATATTATTATTTTAAATAAATTAAAATAAAATTATTATGTAATGAATTTGAAATAATAAAATAATTTAATTTTAATTATTTTTTCTAGGTTTTGAAATCCTAATTGACTAGACTAATAGGCCTAAGCCAAATATTTTGATTTTTAAATATAAATCATATCTACCTTAATATTTAATCTACACCAAACTAATAGGTGAAGACATTCTCACATTATTTTGCATAGGTATGGCCTATGTAAAAACCTAGTCTAGTCTATCCCTTTTACACCTCTTTGTATTATCATTTTTATAGATTCATAAGTACAATAAACATTGTTTTATGTTAAAATCGTTGCAGGAGTGAGAAAGAAAGTGATATAGACCATACTACGCGACGTAAAGGGTTCGGTTCAATACCAGCCCAAAGATAAAGACTTAGTCAATAAAAAAAAATACGTATATAACGCATACACGCAATCTCGTGAATGCACAACTAGTCTTGCACTAGCTCAAGGCTTATAAGCCTTCTTAACAACCAATAACTATAAGATAGGCACAAGATTCCAATCTAACATAGACATCATAATCTCGTGAATGCACAACTAGTCTTGCACTAGCTCAAGGCTTATAAGCCTTCTTAACAACCAATAACTATAAGATAGGCACAAGATTCCAATCTAAGATAGACATCATAATTCACCAAGAGTCATCCCGTAAACGAGATAGACTGACAAAGCCACTATAATCTACTAATTAGAAACATGTCGCCATATTAAAGCAACATAACAAGACAATAAGCAGGTCATGTAACGATTATAATAGAGAGGTTAAAAACTTAGGTATTTACATCTTTTTTCAAGTTATTTAAACTCATTATTCAACTACTGACTTGTACATCAGAGTATCTTGCAGATACTCATCTTCATTTATCTTGGATAAAACACACTTTAACAGCATCGGAGTCATCGTCCCGTTGATACCATCCCGCGCAACAGAAGTCCTGTCACAATAACCCATCCAATCACCAACTCAGACCATGTTAACTGTGTGTAGTCAAACTCAACTCATTTTGGACCTATAAGAAAATTAAGCGTTGACAATTTAACATTTTAACGTAAGTATTCAATGAATAATTTAGGGTGGGGAAGAGCAATTTAACATTGTTGGCACCGAGGAATTGAGTAGGTGGGGTGAGAGTATATATTCGATCCTCCCAAACACCATCTTTGGAAAGGGTGTAAAGTCTTAATCCTGAGATCCGTTCTGAATTAAATTAGTTGCGAAATGATAAACCGATTAGAATATCTAAAAAAATATATTTCATAACAGCGTCAACTGTATGTGTATCTAATTAACTGAGACTATGTTCTCCAAATAAAAAATAAAAAAATAGCTGAGATTATGAAATTCAAACGATGTAAACATGCATTTAACCTGGCATATCAAACTACAGATGAGCACTCTTCCACAATCAAATGAAGAAAAAGTTGAATCGCTTTCTTCTTGTTGATGCCGGCCACATGTATAATGGCAATATTAACACTTAGAAAGAGTTTCTAAGTTTCTTTGTGGGCTAAGCAGAAGTGGAGTTTTAGGTGGAAGATTTGTACTACCAAATTTCATCGTCTTTGGTGCAGAATGTTCGGTCCATTCGACCACCACGCACCATCAACAAAGTACATAAATTGAGGCAAGATAATGGAAGACAATGTTTGCAAAACTTTATACTTTTTGTTTTTCCTATTTGCATTTCTTTATCAATTTCATATACTTGACCTAATCTAATTATCTAATTAGGTTGTTCAGTCCACGTGAATGTTGCAAAACGTGCGTGCAGAATAAATCTTTCGTATTGTTGCTATACCAGATATTGAATGCATCCCATCAAAAAAAATATTACATGTCAGCTAAAATTTTATTTTTTCTGTTAAATTTTCTCTCTCTCTCTTCTTATGTGTACTGCTCTCATTGATGAGATGTACTGAATCTAGGTACAACAATAGCAATAGTACCAAAGATTTATTCATCTAGAAGCTGACTTAAGCTTAAATAATAATTTTAATTTCCATGTTATGGTAATGGTTGATCCATGAGCCCCTTTGAGTTGCTATTCTCAAGGCAGTTTCCGAAAAAAAAAAAAAAAAAAAATAGAGGAAAGTGAAAAAACTAAAATATGTACTACTTTTTGTTTGATCGCTTTGCAACGGGCCAAAAGTTTAGTGTATTGGATAGAATATCTTTTACTTCAATTGAACAATTATCTTTTATACTAACTTTAGAGTATAAAAAAAGTACTCCCAAATTTTTGTAGAATATATGTAATTAGTGTCAGTGAAGCTTTATTAAATTGATAAAGTTAAAGTATTTTAGATTCGAATTTTGATGTTCACAATGGAAGTAGTTTATTTATGTGATTAGCAAAAAGTTTCGTGAGAAATAAGAAAGGAATGTTTTTCAATATATGAAATAAGGAGTCATTTGTTTCAGCTTTTTTAGTAAAGAAGTATTTTTAATTAAAAATGTTTAAAAATTAATAATAACTAAATATATTTTTTTAAATAAAAAATATCATAGAAAATAATTTTAGTATTTTTTGAAAACTAATAAAACAACTTGAAAAATTATATATACATTTTTTTTAGGAAACTTAAATAAACGCCAGCTAAACCATTCAAATGAAACGGTATGGGTTTGGAACCTTGTCAACAGTATTTTAGGAAACTTTTATAAGTGGAGTTAAAGCGCACCCTCACAAGTTCCAACGGATTTTAAAGACGTATACTCAACTCCAACTTATATATATACGACAAAAATTAAATCAATTAAAAATAAAGTTTTTATTTTTATTACCAAAGGTTACTAACTTTTAAAAAAATTCCATTAAAGGTCTAAACAAAGAAAAAGAAAAAAAATATGAGATGCTTCTACAAGATATAAGATTTTAATTGATAACGAAAAAACAAATATTGGTAAAAAAAAGTAATTCAAATCCCCCGCCCCGAAACAACCAAAAAAAAAAAGTAACACTTTCCTTTTATTTATAAATTATTAGATTTACAATTCTATCATGTGTGGAGTTAATATATAAGGAGAGGGAATTGATATATAATCTAAGTAGCACCGATACTGATACAGGACACGTGACACGATACGACACTCCGACACGTTAATTCTAAAAAATGTTAGATTGCGACACGTTAGGACACGTTTTGATATTAAATAATATTTTTAATTTATGTAGTGTATATTATATTTAATATTCAATATTTAACAAAAAAATGAAACAAAACTTATAGTATGCATCAATTTTGCAAAAAAACATAAGATATCTCAAATATTTATATTAAACTCAATAAAATGGTAATCATAATCCAACAAATCTAATTGTTAGAACTAAAAACTCAACGCAACGCAACTTTTGAACTTTTTTATGAATTTCTATAACGCGTGTTGGAATGTCGGGGAATGTCGGAATGTCGAAAAATGTCGAAAAATAACGTAAAGATTTTTGAATTGTGGATATTTTATATAATCATGTTAATAGTGGTTCATAATATTAAGTGTTACGTGTTGAAGTATAAAGTATTCTTATTTTACTCAATCACTTTTTATTGAATAATTTTATTTCAAAATCTATCGTTAGATCAAAAATCTATTTCTGATTTTTGTTACATGTTGATATGAATATTAAGACATCCTTACATTTTTATCCGGGTTAATAAAAAATTGTCTTTCAAGTTTCAATGGAATTATTGCTCATTCTATAAAATAGAGAAAATGATGTCATTTTTTGGATGACGTGCATGCCAGGATTCAAATATAATCTTTCAATCGGGGTACACTTTATACTTGAATTAATCAACGGTAAAAGTAAAGATTTTTTTTTTCCAGCAAAATGAAATATTTTACATTTGATGAAAGAAAAAAAATTAGTTGATTATGAAATGTAATATATATATATATATATATATATATATATATATATATTTCATTTAAAAAATAAAAACACATCAATAGCGGGAAAAAGAAATTGAATGTCAAATAAACATTGTATAGCACGCGAATGAATCAATGATTGTGAATGTCCTCTTGCATAAAAAATCTTGTACAAGAACCTTCATTTTGACTTGTAAGTTGATTTCCTACTAAAAAATGATTTAAAATGATAATATTTAAGTAATTTAAAATTACAATTTTTAAGTACGAACATTGTCACATAAAAATGACGGAGTAAATAACCTGAATGATATGTATGTCATTTTTTTATTTAAAATCAATAAATCATAAAAACTCTATGGTTTATGATGAAATTAACATAGCAACGGTTTGATTAAATAATGTTGGTGCTCACCCTCATTTGGTTACTTGACTTGAACAAAATTCCTAATCAAAGGCAGCTTGAGTTTTTCAGTAAACCTACAGATGTTTTTGAAAGAAAAAAAATTACTATGCATTTCTATTAAGAATGCAAACAACTTTGAGATATACAATAAGACAATATAATTCATAAATAAATAATAAATGAAAAGTATCATTATAGATGTAACTGTTAATAAACTATAGGAATTATAAAGTATTATGAGGTTACATCCTAATGAAATGAAGGCATATCATTTCAGTCAGAGATTTGAAAATAAAATTATAAAGTCACCTATCATTTGAGATTTTCAACAGTGCAACTCTTTTGTTTTTTATTTGGGTTAAACGTTATTGCTGAATTAGTAAATGATGCTAACACGTGTTTTTTTTTTTACACAAATGAGAATTTATGAGTTTTAATTGAACATAAAAATTTAATAATAAGAATAAATCTGTACTACAAATAGACCTTGTAGAGCAATTGTAAGATTGAATGTTTGTTACGGTCTTCCTCATTCCTCACTTTCTCCGTTTAGTTGAAGCACCCTCACATTGACTTTGAAGTTGATTTTTCTATAACCCTGCAAATATTGTTTCAAAATTAAAATAAAATAGTGTACATTTGTTTTTAATTGCTAATAAGTTTGACGTATAAAATAATAAAAATAATATTTAAATTGAAGAAGTTAAAATTAATAATTTTAACCTTGTGAATTAGCTACAAGAAAGATGACGTGTCTCTCGTCTTGCTTTTTTCGTCGAAGGAGCAGTACAATCATTGCATAGAGTTGGATTTTGATTTTCATTTAATAGTATCAATGATATACAACAAATATGAGCAATTTTATACTAATGCATATGAAAGACATTTAAATATGAATTTACATTATAAATTTATACTTCAAGTAGGGGTATAAATGGATTTGACCGAGCTACAGGGACCTACCTCCTAACCTATATTAGGCCAAGCTTAGTCTATTACAAATAGTAAAATTAACAGGCCTATGCTTTTAAAAAAATCTATTTAGAAAATAGGCTATATGCTTTTTTGTACATGTCGGGTCTATAAGACTACAGGCCGACCTATTACCTATATCATATAATTTTTTTTAAAAAAAATTATTATTTTAATAATTTTAAATAATAAAGTAATATTATTTTGGTTATTCTTTTAATTGTTGAAGTTTAATATGCTTAAATAGGCTAACAGGCCTAGGCCAAGGATTTTGTTTTTTAAATATAGGTGATGCCAGACTTAAAATTTGGGGCCTACACAAGTTAACCGGCCAAGCCAGACCCAATATTGTTTACATATGTCTAGCCTATTTAAGCCAAAGTTTAGTCTAGTCTAGTCTATTTACTAGGGATGTGCAAAATAACCAAAAAATTGGGTTGAACCATGATCCGAACCGAACCACCCCATAAAATAACCGATTTTTAAAAACCAGTTCATGAACCGAACCGGTTTTTAAAGAACCGGTTCATGAATTGAACCAGTTTTTAAAGAACCGGTTCATGAACTGAACCGGTTTTTAGAACCGGTTTAAGAACCGAAACGGTTTTTAGAACCGGCTTAAGAACCGAACCACTTTTAAACCGAACCAAATTAATTTTTATATCTTTATTTTTTAAATTTTACTTTTTTTCTCTTTTCAAAAAAGGGTCGAACTGAACCGAACCACTACCGAACCGAACCGAACCACTTTCGAACCGAACCGAACCAGTTTTGAACCAAACCGAACCATTTTCGAATCGAACCATTTAAACCAATTCGGTTCGATTTTTCAAAAAATCCGATTCGGTTCAACCCATGCACATCCCTACTATTTGCACCCCTAAATGCAAGAATCTTTTGATGAGTTAACACATGTAAGATATTGTTATTTTCAAATTTTAAATTACAATGGATAGTAAACAATAAGAAGAATTAAAAAACTAAATTCAGCTTACCAAAAAATAAAACTAAATTCAAAGAGAATACTTTATTTTTAAACTTTTGTATATGAAATTAAATTATATTTGAAAATAAATTACTAAATAATAGATATGATATATTTAAAAACATTAGTGTTACTTAAAATTGGTTACAAATCATAAATTTTGGAAAGGAAAATTAATATTTTAACTATTTAATTCTTTCAAAGATCTACTTGATAGAAACAACCATAAAAATAGTAGGAGAAGGATATTGTAACAACCAAGTAGTGTTACTACCAATCAATTTCACCGTGAGATCAATTATGTTGATCCAACGGTTATATTTGTTTCCATATTTATGGTTATAATTCCTCATATTTAATACTTTATATTTATTTCTACCTTTGTATGGTTAAGATTTCCAATATTTAATGCTTTCACGTTAAATATGGGAAATCATAATCATACAAAGATGGAAATAAATATAACCATTGGATCAATATAATCGATCTAACGGTGAAATTGATTAGTAGTAATATTGATAGTAACACTAATTGGTTGTTACAATATCTTACCCCACATATATATATATATATATATATATATGAGAAAAATATTTCTTAAGCAGCTTGAGATGTATTTACCTCCGTCCACCCAAAAACTACGTCGTTTTGTTTATTTATTTTCTTATATTAATTGATTCACATTTGAATGGTTATGATTCCTTTTTTCTTACTCTTCCTTTATCACCATTGATCCATCTTTGTACGGTTATAATTTAGCAGTTGGAGATAAATTTATCTCAAGCAACTTGAGAAATGATAAGTCCTATATATATATATATAGAGTGAGGATATTCTAACTACCAAAAATTCTTACTACTAACTTACTACCTATCACATCACCATTGGATCAAAGAGAGAGAATGTTAGAAAGTTTTGAAGAGAGAGAAAATTATAATTTAATGGTGATTAGATAGGTAGTAAGTTGGTAGTGGAAAATTTTGGTAGTCAAAATATCCCTCCTCATATATATATATATATATATATATATATATATATATATATATATATATATATATATATATATATATATACATGCAGAGAGTGATAAGAGGGGAATCATCTTACAACGATGTAAAGTATACTTTTAATCTTATTAATTGAATTCATTTGTATTTAATGGCTCACATAACTAATAAATTAGAGTTATTTGATGCAAGTATGATCAACTATTAAAATTGAGGTTTTAATTCCTCGACTAAACTGGTTGGAAGGGAAAAAAGAAGAGTTTTTCACCTTTTGTTATGGTAGCCCTCATCGTCTGGAACGCATTCTTCTTTGGGGATCTCTGGAGTCCATTCAACCGCTTAATGACCAGGCTTGGTGTATCATGGGACATTTTAATTCCAATTTGAAAGCTTCGGAGAAAGACAGAGGCAGCATTCCTAATTGGAGAAGTATGCTTGATTTTCAAGATTGTCTATCGTCTTGTCGCTTGACTGATCTGGGTCACCAAGGTCCAGTAATGACTTGGCGCAAGGGGAATCTTGCTAAATGGTAGGACCGAGCATGTGCTAATGAAGCTTCGCTTGACTTATCTTTCTCTCATAGTGTGGTGTCTCATTTACCATTCTTTTGTTCTGATCACCGTCCTATTGTTCTCTGGGATGGTTAGCCTCCTTATAATGTGAATGGCAATCGTCCATTCAGGTTCATGGCTGCTTGGCTCACACATGAAAAATTTCCTAACTTAGTTGCTGATTCTTGGCATTAGGGGAGATAATGGATTCAATCCAGTGTCCTCTTCCGTAATAAGGCATCAAATTTGCACCAGGAGTGCTTTCTCGCGGAAGCCAGGAAAAAAAGGAATATTCATGCTCGTATTAGTGGGATTGATCGTAGCCATAATCATCAGAAATCTCATACTCTTGAAAATCTCCAAAAGGTGTTATGGCGCCAACTTAATCTCATTTACCTTAGAGATGAAATCACTTGGTTCCAAAGGTCCCGTGCTAATTAGCTTATCTATGGGGATAGAAATTCAAAAAAAAAAAATTCATTCTTCCACAATCATCATACGTAGAAGAATCGCATTGATGCTTTGATGAATGATCATGGTGTTTGGGTGGGGGACCCCTCGTGTCTTGTGTCCATGGCCGTGGATTTTCATAAGAATCATTACAAGGAAGAAGCTATTATGTGGCCAGTCTTCCCTATCAAAAGCAGGTTCCCTCATTTCACCAAAGGGACCTCCAATCTCTACGAAGGCTACCGTTTATTAAGGAAATTAGGGACATATTGTTTGCAATGGGTCCGTATAAAGCTCTTGGATTTGATGGTCTTCACAGTCTGTTCTTCCAATCTCAGTGGAACGTCATGGGAGATTCAGTCTGCTCGTTCATTCGTGAAACTTTCAATAATCCCCATCGCATTCAAGATGTTAATCAAACTCTGCTTTGTTTGATCCCTAAAGTGGATTTTCCTCAATCCTTTAGGGACTTTCGCCCAATCCGTTTATGTAATGTTATTTATAAAATAATGGCTAAGCTTCTTGCTAATCGTTTGAAATTGCAGATGGAGAGGCTTGTAATGCCTAATCAACGTAGCTTCATCAAAGGTCGGCAAGGTACTGATAATGTCATCATTGCACAATAGTTGATTCATTCCATGTATTATAAGCATGGTGCGAAAGGGTGGATGGCTATTAAAGTGGACCTGAAAAGGCATATGACAGGATTAGTTGGGATTTTCTCAAAGATACCCTTAAGGACGCAGGCTTCCCTCCTCATGTTATCAGTTTAATTATGTTGTGCACAACATCTTATTCGGTGAACGTGCTTTGGAACGGGAAAACTACTGAGGAGTTTTATCCTAGTAAAGGGCTTAGACAAAGGGACCATTTATCCCCTATCTCTTTATCCTTTGTTTGGAGAGATTAGCGCATCTTATTATCACTTGTGTGGGAAATAAAAGTTGGAAACCTATTATTATAAAGAAGGGGGCTCCTACAATCTCTCATTTATTCTTTGCAGACGATCTTCTTCCTTTTGCAGAGGCTACTCAGGAGCAAGCTGCTACTATTCAGTACATGATGGACTTATTTAGTGCATTTTTTTGCCAGTGGGTGAACCATGGGAAGACTAGAATATTTTTCTCTCGAAATGTCAGTCATACTAGAGCTTTTGAGCTGAGTCGCCAAATGGGTTACTCAAAGATGTCTGATCCGGGATGCTACTTGGGCATTCCTTTGTAGTGTTCACATGGTGGGAGAGCTTCTTTCAATTATATCTTAGACCGCTTACAATCCTGATTGAATTCGTTGAGTCATTCTTCCTTATCTATATCAGGTATAATTACTCTTACTAAAGCGGTTCTTCAGGCTATCCCTGCCTATCCGATGCAAGTTTGTGTTTTGCCTCATAGTGTGTGTAATGATATTGAGAGACAGATTTGGGCTTTTGTTTGGGGTTCATCAAATTCTAATAGAAGACCTCATCTTGTAGCTTGGAGTCAAGTTTGCCGCAACATACATCAAGGCGGTCTAGGGCTAAGATCAGTTAGAGACATGAATATAGCTTTCATCATAAGCTGGGACATAGCCTTCTTATTAAGTCTGATGCTTTATGTGTGCAGTTTCTCAAGGTTAAGTATAAAATGGACGCGAGTATGTTACCAAAAATAAGTGTTCCTAGCCATAGTTCTGCTCTTTGGAAAGGAATTGCTCAACGATGGTCTCTCATTCTTAATAACAGCCGTATAATTCTTGGTAATTGTGAGAGAATCCATTTTTGGTCTGACCCTTGACTTCCTGGTTGTAGCCCTCTCTAGAGAATCCTTCAATCAAATTCCTTACGGATGCAGCAGATATTCGTGTTGCTACTTACATTAACAAAGATGGCCATTGGATTTGGGCAGCCTTTCAACATCTTATTCCTGACCAAATCATCAGGAAAATTATGAACATGATTCCCCCTCTCTGAATGGATATCCAGGATAATGTTATTTGGGGTGAGTCATCCGATGGTGTTTTTTCTGTTATAAACGCTTATAAGACGTTGCATAATAATGAAGGCACTTATAACACCATCATCCCTTGGGATTGTATTTGGGGATGGGATGGTCCTGAGAGGATCAAAAATTTTCTTTGGCTGATGATGGGTGATAAACTTATGACTAATTATAGGAGGCTCTAGCGTAGAATGTCTGATATTGATTTTCGCCCGAGATGCCAATGTGCTCGTGAAACTACCCTTCATGGCATTAGAGACTGCAACGTCTCCATGGATACTTGGCGGCTGTTGGTGGATCATAATTTCTGGAAGGGGTTTTCGGAGATGAATATTCATGACTGGATTTTGCATAATGTCATTTACACTAAACATTGGAGTAACAATCCCCATTGGCAGCTTCTCTTTGGGATCACTGCTTGGTTTTTGTGGCGTTCAAGGAACGACATGGTTTTTAATGGTACATAGAACAATGCAGAGGGCATTGCGCGAGCAGGCTTGGATTATAAGGATAGTGTTTTGTTAGCTAGGGATATGCTATTAGTAACGAGAGTCAACCAGCGTAGCAGAAGGGAGAGTCTAATAGTTTGGACTTTTCCACCTTTGGATTGGATTAAGATTAATGTTGACGGGGCCAGCTCTGCTAATGGTTTTAGTTTTGGCTGTGGGGGAGTTCTTTGAGACAGCTCCAGGGACTGGATAACGGGATTCTGTAAAAATTTGGGAAGTGGAACGGCTTTGAACGCAGAGCTTTGGGCGATCCTTGTTGGTTTGGAGGTTGCTCGCTTCAAAGAATTTAGAAAAGTTTGGCTGGAAGAGGATTCTCAATTAGCTCACCAGCTTACCTTGAGGGAGTGCAGTTCATCCCATCCTTCGTATGGCTTGATTCTTCGCATCAAAATATTGCTTGCCAAAGATTGGAATGTTAAGATTTCGCACATCCACCGTGAGGGCAATGGTGTGGCGGACTGGCTGGCTGCGTACGCTAGCAATTTTTCTTAGCCTATCCAGTTGTTTGATGATCCTCCGTGTGGTTGTTTGCACCACCTGCTCAGTGACCAAATGGGAGTTCACTAGCCTAGGCTTGTGCCTAGTGTGCTTTAGTTTTGCTGTTTTGTCCTTTACTTTCCTTTTGTTTCCAAAAGATAAAAATAAAATTGAGGGCTCGTTTGTGGTCATGATATGATATAAATAGATAGGATAAAAAGGTTAGATAAGAATAGAAAATGATATTCACCTGACAAGCTCATATTCTATCATGTGTTTGATGCACACTAAGTAAGCAGTTTGATAGGATATTGTTATCTTATCCGATGTTTGAGACCAACCATGCATATAATGTCATGATATGCTACAAATAGAAAAACATATTATTTTTAACATAATTTCATATATTTTCTAGAATTGGTTTTCAAACTACTTTTTTACACATTTACACATTAATTCTTTTTTTAAATTATTAAAAAATCAAAAATCATAATTTTAAATAAAATATATTAAAAACGTATATAAATTAAAAAATAAAACAATATATTATCACTAAATAAATTTATAAAAAAAAAATTAAATTGATTGTCAATATTGGTAGTCGGTGATTGGTGACAATGGGTGGTGTTGGTGATGGTTAGTGCAATGAGTGGCATGTTAAAGTTGTGGTGATGGTGGCTGGTGTAGTTGATTGGTTGAAGTGGTGGTGGTAGTGCCAGCGGTTGCAGGGTCTTGTTGCAATTAGAGCCGGCAAAATGGGCTCGGATCGGCGGGCCAACCCGCCCAACCCGCAAAACGAGGCAGGTTGAGTTTTTTAGCGGGGCGGGGCGGGCTGAGTTTTTCAGCCCACTTTCAAAAGCGGGGCGGGGCGGACTGGCTCATTTTTTGGCGGGTTGATGGCGGGTGGGGCGGGCCGGGCCGCCCACTTTGCCACCTCTAGTTGCAATGAGTGGCTGTGATAGTGCCAACAATGTCCGGTGACAATTATCGTGGTTGACGGATGGCAACGATGACGTCGGTAAATGATGGTTTTGATGATTGAGGGTGGCGATGGACCGAGATGGTGCTTGGCCGGTGATGGTGATTGATGTATAGATGGCAGGTGAAAGTGTGGTGGTGGAGGCGCTAATTGTGATCGGTGGCAATTATGCATCTGATCAGTGGCGGTGGTGGTCAATGTCGGGGTTTGGGAGTAGTGGTGATTAGTGATAATGGCGGTGCATGGTAGTTTATGATGATAGCCGATGAAAATAGTGGTGGTTGACTGATGGATGACGATGGCGATGCTGGAAGGTAAAGATGGTCGATGGTAGTGGTGACTAGTCAGTGGCAAGGGCTTATCCTTTTGTGCCCAGCAAAGTTCGTTAAAGAAGAGTATGATATTATATTTATGATAAAAATGGTGTGACATTTGCTATCTTATCATTTCAATTCCTAACCCCTATCCCTATGTAGGATAGCATATCCCACACTATACACATGATAAACTGAGTCAATAGGATAAGTTTATCATATCCTCTCCCCAAACAATGGATATAAGCATGATATGATAATCAATCCCATCTTGTTTTCTCTATCGTGACCACCAAATGAGCTTTGATGGCAAGACTTTTATTATTATATTGAGATAAGTTTATCCTTCCTTATATGCAAGCATGTGCACGCGTTCACCCATATATAGAAATAATAAATTTGCCTTAGTATATATGGGAAAAGTATGTCATTTTAAATAACACAACTTTGTGTCATTTTTAATAAAACTACACCGTTTTGACGTGTTTTTGGTATTTTTTTATAAAATTAGGAAGAAAAAAAAAGTGGAGGAGAGAGAATGCAAAAATACACCAAAATGACATATTTTTATTAAAAATGACACATATTTTTTCTGTGTGCGTGTGTGCGTGCGTGGGCGTGTGTGTGAGACAAAATCGCTTTCATAAGAATAATTATATCATGAAATTTGTCATGTTTGGTTGAAAGTTGCTATTTTATAATCACAAATTAAATTTTATGTTGTTAAAATTTATTTAATATTTCACTAATATATGTCAAGATTAATATTATACATAATTTTGAAATATATAAAAAAAGAATGACTTGATAATTATAATTAGATTTTAATAAGATTTAATAGAAATCATTAAAGTAATTGATAATTAGTTTATTAAAAAAAGTAATTGATAATTATAATTTACAAAAAATCACATTGTATATAAAGTTTTTGAGTGATTTAAGAATGCCAAATGTTATATCAATATAAATGTATCAACACGCACACACACATATATATTAAAAATCATATGATAGATCACCAAAAGAAAAATTTCATATAATAAAAAAATTAAATAATTTATTTATAAATAACATGTGATTAATATTTAAATTTTGATTACAATTATACTTGTAGTGCAAAATTTTAAATTTCAATTTTAATTTTTTTTTTTACAATTTATTTTACATGACACAAAAAAAATTCATGACATGTGCCAAAATTTTAAGAAGATATTATTTAATAAAATAATGGTGATACTTATCAAAAAATTTAAATTTGATTCTCTTTGGATATATCATAAGAACAATAAAATCCACCAAACTAATATTGATTATTATTTTAAAATTTCCAAGTGGCCGCTTGAAATCCCTTCCCGCCAGCTCAATATTTGGAAGACATTCAATGATATTTCTATTTATCTATTTACTTTTTTAAGTAATTACGATAATTGGTGCAAAACATACATTATTTTTTGTCATCATTTGGGACCAACAAATAAGAAGTAAGAAACACTTATGGACTATGGTCACCCAATCACTAGTAGAGTGACACGCACATGCCAACAGTGTGGATGGGATGCGACAAAAAATAAATTGTATAAAACACACGTAAAAGTGTTTTTATATTTTTGGAGATATGTAAAAGTGTTGCTGTGGTTATTGGATATCCGCGAAAATTGGCTGATTTCAAAAAAAATTCCCTGATAAATAAAGCGCCACCAACAAAAAATTCTACGCTCTCCTTTTGAAAAAATATTACTTTATGACATAAATACCCTCTAATAACTATGAAAATCCCTGCTATCTACTGCATATTATTATTTTTTTGGTGAGCATCTCCTGCATTGTTATGTAATGAATATACCACGGTCATTTGGAAAAAATAAATTTTAGTTTCTAAAACTTTTAACCCAATTAGATATTTAGAAATAAATTTAATCAATTTATTATTTAAAACTTAAATTTTTTTATATATATATTTTTATTTAATAATTTTTATTTTAAAAAATTAATTGATTACGTTAAAAGATGATAGAATATGTAAAACTTAAGTTAATTAAATTAAAATGATCTCATTTTAATAAATTTTAAAATAAAAATATTTTGTATTCATAAGGCGGGGTTGATAATGTATAATATAAGCAAAATGATATAATTTAGATCTATTTAATCGAGTAATATGTGTAATGTTATTTTTTTTTTTAAATTAAGGTTAATATCATAATATCTAAATAAATGAAAAAATAAAAAATGTAAGTAATTCAAATTTTATAAATTATATTAATAAATTTGTATTTAAATAAATAAACTGATAAATGTTTATCTTTTAAAAGACCTAAATAGAATTTTACTCATAAATATATAAGCAGAAGTATTGAAAACATAAGTGCAAAAGATATAAATAACTCCAAAAGTAAGAACTTACAAAGAAAAAAAAAACTGTTTTTTTTTTTTTTTACTTTATTACTTGTGTCATGTTATGTGGTGTTTTTTTTTCTTTTTCGGTGAAATGTGGTGTTTTTTTATGGGTTTTATTTTTATTATGTTGTAGGAAAAGTGATTGTGTAATGTTATAGAGATTCGTTTTGCGTGCCATATTTTTTCTTTCTTTTTTTTGTTTTAAAATGTGTGGGCCCCATAAAATGTTGTGTGTGTAGAAAAGTTTATTATATTATGTTAAAGGAGGAAATAAAAATTCTTTTTTATATACCAGTCATAATTACCTTTTTTTAGGTGAATCTGTTTCCAGTTTTCTTATCAACTTCAATTATTTGAATCGATTATGGAAGTAATCTCTAGTTAGGGTTTAGTCATAGTTAAAATTCTTTGTCTCCCAAAGATATATTTGGTGGGATGATATTCTTCTTTTATAATTTTTATTACTCAATATCATATTTATTAAATATGTTTAAAATTTATTTAGTATTCATTTTTGATTTTGTTTCAAATTAAATCATAAATTAGTAAAGTATCGAAAAAAGTCATAAATTAATACTCACTTAATCATGATTACTTTTCTTTAAATCTTAAATTGATGTAATTGTATTATATATTATTTTATTTTAATCTTAATTACTCATGATTTTTCTTACATTCCTCTTTTGGTTTTTTTAATTAACCAGAAGTCCAGAATAAATCTCTACTTAATTAATGATAATATAATTCTTTAATTTCAATAGAATTCATTCTTTTAGTTTCATTATTTTTTTCTCATTAAAAAATTATAATGAGAAAAATTAGTATAACCTTGAAATAAATTATAATTACAAAAATGATGTATCATTTTGGGCCCAAAATGATAATTTATTTACATTGATTATAGAAAGGATTTATTTTTTCTAAAGTTACTTTAGATAACTTTATCTAATGTTCATCGAAACGACGTCATTTTGAGACGAAAATCATGGTGTTTTTGTAAATTTAATTTATTTCAGGATTATAATAGTATTTATCATTCTAATTTTTTAATTTTTCAACCTCAAAATGACGTCGTTTCGATGAACATTAGACAAAGTTGTCTAAAGTAACATCGGAAACTTTTTTCCCTTATAGAAAAAATTGAACCCTACATATATATATATATATATATATATATATATATATGTATATATATTTAGGGCGGGGGCTGCGCCCCCGATTTTTTTTATTAAAGAATATGATCATGATCTAATTTTTGCTTTCACTTCAAAAGTAAAGATTTGATGAATCAACCAAAGTTTTAATTAAAAAAAATCACAAAAAGACATTTGTAAAATATAGTATAATTGTAGAAGTTAATCGATCAAAAATTCATCTCTGTCGATGTCTATTTGATCCAAAGTTGGCCACTTTTGTTTCATGAAAAATCATGTGTGATTCTCCTCCACTAGATCAAGATTAAATTTCAGGAATAATTGATGTCTATTAAAATTTGGAGCGGCTTAAATAAAAAATATAGACAAAACAATGAGCTAGTGTGTAAGCTTTAAGCTTTTAATTATAAGAGTTGACTGGATTGGGCCTATTTTTATCATTTTTACTTTCAATTTTCAAATTTTTTTTTACTTTATCTAAATCACCCACCATGTAAAAAAATAAATCCCATTTTAATTATAGGCTGTTTAGATTGTTCTGAAAGGAAACTCCATTTGCATAGCTACTGCTTGTCGAGCAAATTTCGTATCGACTATGGAGGGTCAGCAAGAGCAACCTCTAAAAAGAAAGAAAGTTAACAAAAAAGAAGCAGGAAATGATAGGATTTAGAAATCATTTTTTTTTCCTTCTTAGTGCTTATTCAGAAGCAGAACTTAGCAGCTTTATCTCTTCTCTCAAGCTTATTATTGAAAGATGCATGTAATAATTACACAAAAGCACCTATGCTGAGGTTAAGTCAAAGTGATCAAAGGTAAATAACTATGACCATGGCATGTTTGGAGCTGGATTTCAATACCATGTCCTTTTGTATAAGAATTTCAGATCAAAAGATTTTCTTTCAAACTAGAATCACCCATCCTAGTCTTTGTCTGCAAATGCGGACAGGGACAACCAAGTGGATCCGCCGTGTGTGTGTATATATATATATATATATATATATATATATATATATATATTTCGTACAATACACAATACAATTTATACGATATGATACGATTAACAAGTTCAGCGATACATATCATAGGGTGTATAAAAAAGGATTTGTATTAAATGATACGATATTGTATCGTACGAAACGTCGTATCATTCGATACGAAACGATATATGTATCATACGACACAAAAATCAATTTTTTTAATATAAAAAAATAACGATCTCATTTGTGATTTGAATAAAAAAATAAAAAATTAAAGATTTGTTTTGTGATTTAAACTTAAAAATGAATTTGATAAATATGTATTAATGAAGGAAATAATATAGCCAACATGAATGATAAAAGTAAAGGCATCAGCATACAAGAAGTCAAGAACAAGATATTGTCAGCAGACTTGATAACGAAATGATATTGCCAACAAGAATGACAGGGGAAACAGACCTCAGATTGTTGAATAAAAAATAAAATATAAGTCAAATGACTACCCTCATGAAGAGGATGATGAATTAGTTATGTCATTGATAGATGTTGATAGTGATAGTAATGATAATATTTTTTTTTATTTTTTTTGATAAACACATGGGGATTAAACTCCAGCAAACAAGCAACCAAAAAACAAACTAACAAGGAAGAGTAACTAAACGCTCTCTTCCCACAAACGCAAGGTCCGCCAATAACAAAAGCAAAATTCCACATGAGGTTCCTCAAAGAAGATCTGATCAACCTGCTCCGCTGAGTTTAACAAGTAGTTTGTCAACCAATCAGCACACATATTCCCTTCCTTAAAATTATGTTGAATTCTCACATCCCAATCCTTACCAATCCACGTTCGTATACGAGAAAGCAACCGCTCCTCACGAACTGCTGCACCCTGATTGGTGAGCCCAGTGATTGCCGAACGTGAATCACTCTCAAGAATGACCCTTCTGTAGCCAGCATTTCAAGCCACCTCAAGGCCATAAAGAATACCCCAAAGTTCTGCTTTATAAACTGAGCAAAAACCCAATCTAAAGGAGAAACGATTTATCCAATTACCTTGAGAATTCCTCATCAGCCCCCCGCAAGCAGCCAATCCCGGATTACCACGCGCTGCTCAATCAGTGTTTGTTTTTACAAAGGCATTAACAGGAAACTGCCAGCAAATATTCAACCAACTATAAGCAATATTCTTGTTATGCCTACCAGCCCCACTATAGCTAACCTCAATATCATGCACCAACTTGAAAATAATCCCAGTCTTGATCTCCAAGGAAGGAGTATTTTGATCATGAATTTGCATATTTCTCCAAAACCAAATTTTCCAACAGGTTACCATGAAAGTTGTTCGCCACTTCTCTTGCACACCGCTAGGGATATTCACGAAGTTACTATACAACCATTGATAAAGATCCTGGTTGAAAAAATCGTCTGTCAACTGATATGGAAGAAACCGATCCCAAATCCATTTTGAACTATTACAATCTCTCAAAACATGCAAAATCATTTCCTCATTATCCCCACAACACGGACATCTGCTATCTCTCTCATTCCATCTAACAATTCTGCTTTTTGTTAATAACTGATGATGCAACAATTTCCAACCGAAGATTTTCACCTTCTGAGGACCATTCCAAGACCAAAGACAATGCCATATTTCCCTAGCTTCTGCATCCACAATTACATGACCAGAAATACAATTATAAATCTCTTTGACCGTGATTAAATGGCTGTTATTGAAGCTCCAAATCAGCCTGTCTGGTCTGTCTTCATCATTTGGAGGCAGAATACTATAAATTATATTAGAGACATTATATGGATCAACCCCATATCCCAATCCCCTGCAGGCGTGACCACATCAACCACTCTCAAATTGTCATTTCTAACACTATCCTCATCAATAACCAGCTCCCTTAGCGTACAATCCATCGGAAGCCATTTATCACACCAAAACCGGATCTCCTTTCCATTACCCAAATCCCACAACAAGTTTCCGTCCATAGTGTGCCACATCCTACACATATTTTTCCAAAGACTATAATCTCCATTCCTGACTTCAAACATAGCCTGATTTATGCTACCCCTCTTATATTTAGCAAGAAGCACCTGCGAGGCTGCACCCATAACTGATGAGGCTGCGAGTACATCCTCCACACTTTTTAGCCAAAAAAGCGTCATTCATAAGCTCAAGACGTTTGAATCTCAAACCACCATCAACCTTCGGAGCAGGAATTACATTCCAACTAGTAAGATGATGTTTTCGGTGATTATCTTGATCTCCCCAAATAAAATCCCTCTGAATTCTCTCAATTTGATTGCAAACTGATTTAGGGAGCTTGCAGCTTTGCATCTGAAAATAAAGAATTGCAGACAACACAGATTGAGATAATGAGATACGCCCAACTTGAGAAAGACATTGTTTCTGTCAGTTGCTCATTCTTTCTTGCACTTTATCCACTAAACCAGCATATAAATTCTTCGAAATTCGCCCAAGCTGCATTATAGCTCAAAGGTATCTCCCTGTAACAGCCCGTGTTAACCCGGATTGTTAACATACTATCGTATTAAGCCACGCTTAATTAAAATGCGGAATAACTTTTTCTTTAATTCAATTATGACGTCATTAAACTTAACCAACTTGATTACTTAATCAATTTCATAAAATACTGCCTGTATGTAAATTACAAGACAACTAACTGAAATACCTCATATATAAATAATAAGTGAGTATCTAAAACCACAGGACTACAACACGTAGCCTGGGTCAAAATCCTGATACTTTAATTATAACAGCAATTTAAAAGACAAGAACAATCATGTGGCATGGACAAACCCCATGCTCACCAAATAAGGCAACAATGCCCAATAACAGTCTCAACATAAACTTAACAGAAACCATAACGATAAACATAACGACAGTCAATAATCAGCAATCAACAACCAGCAGGTCAGCATATCATAACTATCAACTCAGCTCGGGCTTCCTACCACCTGAGCCCTCAACATTACCTGATCCTGAAATAAGCGTCCCCAAACGTGGGGTGAGATCTCTAACAAGAAATCTCAGTAAGACAAGGGGTCCTCAAGGAGTCTTCACCCCAAGCTCACTTACATGTGTAATATAAGTTCAAAAACAGTATTTACAATATAAGTTCCAAAACTATGCGATGCAGCAATTAATCATGCCATGTGTGTTTATCAAATCTACTGGCCAGAGAAATGTAGGAATACGTCTATACCTACATGAGTACATGGACGCTACCTGTACCTCACCACAGCCTCACCATCTTGTATGTACTACATACTCAGGCTTACCGTATAGGTGGACACCACATGCATCTCATAAAAGCACATTGCATATAAATAGCTCAACAGCATTTCCAAAATATTAAAGCATGTAACACAGCATGCATAAACCCACCCCCATGGGACATGGTGGAACAACAAAATGGCTAAACCGAGGACACGAAAGTTTACCTTGCAAGCTAGCTATCCAAGCCAAGAGTCCAACCACTCTCAAGTCCAAAAACAGCAGTATCACAATCTGATATGGACCAATAATACATCAACATTTATGCAACACAAGCATATAACTTAAAGACTACGCCTTTCCTTTACGTTTTACGTCTCAAGGCTTCCAACAAAGCCATAAGCCCTTAATCATGTGATTCTGACTTAGTTTATTAATTACAGAAGTTCAACTTCCTTAATCTAGGGTCCACACACACCCATTAGCTTACTGTTCACACAGCACGGCTACTGTTCTGTGAGAACCCAGGATATCCGGATATCAGAAGGGACATATCCGGATATGCCATATCCGGATATCACACTGGACATATCCGGATATCACATATCCGGATACACAGGTCCCATATCCGGATATCAATATCCGGATACCATATCCGGATACTGATATCCGGATATCTGTTCGACAAATATCCGGATATCTCACGACAGAATGCAGTTTCTGCATTTCGTGAATATCCAACCCAAAGATCCAACTTTTAACACATGTACACGTTAAAGCATGCATCTTTAATCCATTTTAGGTTCATATACATTATACCCTCTTGTTTACTCATTAAACATGGACAAGACATCAACTTTAAGCATCAAAACTTAAGATCAATTGTGAGGGAACTTACCAAAGCTCAAAACAGAGCAAGGTGTGCTCTTGGAGCTCTCCCAAGACACTTCAAACTCAGTCTAAGAAGGAGCACGAAAATGACAACACAAAGGTGGGTTCTTGCACCACAAGGTGGCTCCTTGGCACCACCAATGCCAAGCCAAAGGTTCAAGCCACTCAAGTCACCAACTCAGCCCTCAAACCTCACACACACAGCAGTTGACACTGCCCAAGAACACTCCTTTCACTCCTACAAGGATGCTCACAAGTGTATAGGAAGGAAGAAGGAGGAGAAACCAAGCCAAAGGTGAAGACTTGATCCTCAAGGGTTGAAGGAAAGGAATGAAACAGAACCACCCCCCTTCAGCCACCAACTCACGTTCAAAAATGTTCTGCCTAGGGTTGTGTGCCCTTAATGGGTCTATTTATAGGCACAAGCCACTAACCGCGCAGTATTAGCCTTAATAGCAAAGTAAAAAATCTTGATCCCAAACTTCGGATTCTAGACCTACGCATTTTTCTAAGATTTTTCATATTTTTATTTTATTTTTCGGAGCGCTTTTCCATAGCTAGTATCAGTTCTGGCGTCAGATTACGTTATTTTGACTTGAAACTTGTTTTACAAGTCCTACATAATATTCTATTAATTATCATGCATTCGTTATAATTTTCCGGGTTACTTTTCCTGTACTCATTTATACCGAGTAGCAGAACCGGTATCTGCGCTTTTCTTCCGAAAAGCGACTTTCAGCATTCTTACCCACTAATTATAATTATTAAGGCCTCATAATAATTATTAGGGTCAATTATGGAATTATTTCCTAATTATCATAATTAATTCACTAATTACCTTAATTAGCGGTGCGGGTTCTTACACTCCCCATATTCCTAACCCACTAAACCACTAATTTGTTGCTCATTTGCCTATGATGATTGGTGAGTATGAAAATAATTGATTTGCATTTTAGTTACTTATGTATTTTGCTTATTGAATCCGTTTTGGAATTTGAATTTATATGATATTAATTATATTATATATCTGTATCTTAGATTCGATATGATTCTTGATACATGATATAAAAAATAGGTTCTATTTTGCTTATTGGATTTTTTGGAATTTGGATTTATATGATATTAATTATATTATATATTTTTAAATTATTTTTTGTTTTATTTCTGTATCTTTGATTTGATACGATTCTCAATACATGATACAAAAAATGGTCAAACTATACACTATACTTATTACAGTTAAACAACCTTGATATATATATATATATATATATATATATATATATATATATACATATATATATATAGTAGGAGTGTTCATCAACCGATCCAAACCAATTCAAACCGCGGTGACCAAACCAAAAATCGATAAATCGAAAACCGAAAAAAAACTGCAAATTTTAATTGGATTGAATCGGTTTTTAGATGGGTTGATGAAATCGGATCCAATCCAAATCGATCCAATATATTAATTCCCCTCTACCTACTTGGACCTTTCCCCGATCATAACCAAAAAATTTATAAACCCAAGACCCATTAACCCATCAACTAAATCCAAGAAAAAACTAGGGCTGGCAAAATGGGCTGAGCCCGTCGGGCTGGCCCGCCCCACTGGCCCGCCCCGCCCACCAAACAGGGCGGGCTGGGTTGAGTTTTTCAACCCACCAGCCCGCTGGGCTCGGCCCGCCGAGCCCGTTTTTTTTTAGGCTACCCAATTGTTATGTAACTTCGTGCCCTAGATTTCTCTGCATGCAAGTGACTTTTTCGAATTGTTGTAGACTGCTCATACAACACTTTGTTACTTGTTTTGTTATTCTGTTTTACCTTGATATGATCTTTATTATTATTTCTGGATTGAAAGATGCATATTTATATGTAGATTATTAAACACTGATTTTCTTGATTTCATAAGCACATTAGGATTTTATGCAGATTTTTAGACGCTTTTATGCAAAAAAAAAAATGTGTTTTTATGCAGAATTTAATTTTTTGTATTTTTTTTTTATATTTTAGGCGGGCTGGCCCGTAGCCCGTCAACCCACTCATAAAACGAGCCGGGTTGCTCAATTCAACCCATTTTGTCAAAACGGGCTGGGGCGGGCCAGCCCATTTTAAGTGGGCCAGTGGCGGGCCGGGGCGGGCTGGCCCGTATTGCCAGCCCTAGAAAAAACGTAATCACATCTTATTACTGGTGCTTTTGTATTTCAATTTTTTTTACAAAGCCAAAATATACAAAAGATGTTATTTGTACGATAATCATAAAACTAATTTTGGGATTTTCAAATAATTGAAAACCGATCCGATCCAAATCGAAAAAAATTTGATTGGATCGGATCGGATCGGATTTGAAAAAAAACCCAAACCGAATGGATGATTTGTATGATCAAATTGAAAGGATTGGATCAGATGATTTTTGCTTCCAAAACCGATCAAATTCAAACCGTGAACACCCCTAATATACACAAACAAATTTCTATCGTAACGGATGATATCATCTCCAGGTAGGAAGATTTCAAATTTGATTGTGCACAAAATTATTTGATTGTGTTATAATTTTTTTTCTTCTTAAAACTTTTTTGTATAATTGTTAATGAAATAAATATTTTCTATAAATTTGATTTTAAAAATAAAAAATAGTTATAATTTTCCAAATTTATTTTGCAAAACAAATCTTATTAAATATGTTTGTTTCCTTGTTTGTTTTTTTTCCCGAAAATAAAAAAAAACTGGACAAAGTTTTGCAATCGGAGGGTTAATTTCGGCATTTGACAAATCGAACCACACTCTTCGCCTTCTTCAAGGTGGTAACCTATCCCTAACATCAAACCCTGTCTCCTCCTATGTCCCATCCCCCCTTCTTCAACCCAATCCTCAAATCTCTCAATCTCTTCTCGAAACCCTAATTTCCCCTTCTTTTAACCCCATCTTTGATTTTTGACCAGTCTCGGAAAGTTTGAAACTTTTATGATTTCCCAGCTTTGCTTTTGAAATTCATTGTCCTTGTGAATCAGGTGCTTTGTCGATTGATCCGGTGCACGCGGGTCCATGGCGAACGGTACGGATTCGGAGCGGTTCGTTATGCTTTCTGGGGTCCGGACGGGTCTCAAGAGAGAGTTTGCCTTCGCCATGAAGGCTCAGTCTGAGATCTGTGGCTCTCTCGGTCGAACCCGGTCCGGCAAGAACCGGAATGGGGTTCAAGTTGTGGACCGTCCGGTTCGAAAGAGGTCCAGTAAGCCCGGTTCAGTGGAGGCCAAGAACGATAACCCGAATGGTTTGGTTAAGACTGATGAGGATGTGGTTGATGCTATGAGCGAGGAGGAGGCAAAAAGTGACGTGGTGGACCTTGAGGAACCCAAAAACCAAGTAGAAGAATCGCAGGAAAAGAAGGAAGAACTCGAGGGTGAAGCTCCAATGGAGGTTTGTGAAGAGGAACAGAAGAGTGATGATGTTGTTGTGGTTGCAAGAGAGAGCGAGGATGAAACTAAAACTGGTAATGTATTGGAGTGTTCGAAGGAAGAGGTAATGGATGCAATGGCACAAGAGGGAGAAACATGTTCTCTTAAGGAAGAAGGGGTTATTGGCAATGATTGCAAGGTGAAGAAGGGTGCTTCTGTTGTGAAGCTGCCAAGGAGGTTCACGCGATCAACACTGAAGGAAAAGGTGACAAATGATGAAAAGGTGGCAAATGATGAGGGAGATGGTAGTGGCAAAGGTGTTGAAAATGGTGATGATGTTAAGAAGGATACTGAGGCTGGCTTGGTAATCAAAACCCCAGCTCAAATAAAAAAGTCAAAGACTTCTACCGGGAAGAAGTTTCCTACAAAGCTGAAGGACCTTCTAGCCACAGGGATTCTTGAGGGACTATCTGTGAATTATATCCGCGGCGTGAAGGTATTGTCTTATTTTCTTGTTATAGTTCTTTTGAGCTGAGGAGCTTGTTGTGATGCGTTTGAGAATTTTGTAGGCACGAAGGCCTGGTGAAAAAGGGCTTAGGGGAGTGATTAGTGGCAATGGGGTTGTGTGCTATTGTGAAATTTGTAATGGGGTTGAGGTAAGTAAATGCAGATATATTTTATTTTTCAGTATTCAGTGTCATTTAAAATCTCATGCCTTAGTAATTTATTTATTTTTTAACTTTTGCTGAATGTAGGTTGTGACACCCACTGTGTTTGAACTGCATGCTGGTAGTTCAAACAAACGCCCCCCAGAGTACATTTACCTTGAGAACGGGAATACTCTCCGTGAAATCATGAATACGTGTTTGAATGTTCCATTAGATACCATGGAGGAAGCTGTCCAAAAGGTCCTTGGTGGCTTCACTATGAAGAAATCTAACTCTTGTTTTAGATGCAGAGGTTTGAAAGTCGCTTGTTTCATTTCTCACCCTATGTTGATGTGTTAGACAGTTTAAAAGTAATTTTGTAATGTATTGTGTACTTTTGAAGTTGACAATGTTGTGTCAAGACTATTATGCAATTCATGCATGGAGCTGAAGAATTCTCAGCCTAGCCCCACTCAAGCACCTGACACTAGCAATAGCCGTGATTCAGTAGCTGTTCAGTCCAGGTATCTTTTTTGTTTGTTTCATAATTATAATTACTACATCTCTCTCTGTTAGATTTCAACTTAAGCACCTTCCTCATGGACCATTTAACATATGCTGGATGTTAATTTTGACATGTTATGATATGCATGGTGTAGCTTTACATTAATAGTGAGTTCCTAAAGTAATACCACAGAGCTTGGTGATAGTAGCATACTCATGTTGGAAACTTGGAATTCACAATGGAGTTTATTTTCCTTATGCTAGAGAACAGAGAGCATATTAATTGTTTGTTCACTCGTACAATTTTCATGTGTATCAAACTACCAAATGAATAGGGTGCAGACTTGTATTTTGGTTCATGTACACACATGAGTGTATATACGAGGGAGGTTATACTCTCAACTTTATTTTTTCCTTACCACCTTTTACAACCAGTTTGTTAAGATTAGATCGAAATCAAGTTAACGGTTCTCACTTGATATCATTTTGTAATCGTTAATTTGATTTTGATCCAACAATAGCGAAAAGGGTTGTAAGCAAAAAGTTGTTAGTATAATCTCCTCCTCTCTCTCTCTCTATATATATATTTGTGTGTTTGTGTGTGTGTGTGTGTGTGTGTGTCTGTGTCGTACTTGCTATGGGAAGTATTACAAAAGTTAACTGGGATTTCTGCTTCTCATTTTGGTCATGATGATGTAACATCCACTTTCTGACTATTTCAGCTCCCCAGAACCTGTTGTGATTCCGAAATCATTAAACAATGGAATGAAGCACAGCACATCTCATGGTAAGAGTCAGGGAAGACTAACTAGGAAGTAAGTATGTTTTGTTGCACATATCTAAACCACTTGCTTCAATTAGAAGTATATTTTTGTGCATGTATTAACATATTATGTTTTAGTCTTATCAGAGATATAATTTCCCCCCTCTGTTTTTAAAATTTGAAAGGGATCTACGCTTGCATAAGTTGGTCTTTGATGAAGAAGTGTTGCCAGATGGAACTGAAGTAGCATACTATGCTCGTGGCAAGGTTGCCTTCATAGTGACTTGTTCTTATTTACCTATATTTATCACTTTTAACATTCCTGAATGTTTTTTTGTTGAGTGGGCAGCAACTATTGGTTGGTTACAAAATTGGATTTGCAATTCATTGTAGCTGCTGTGACTCTGAGGTACTTTTCCTTATGAAGTAGTACACGTTGTCCCGAGCATAATCTTTAACCAGACATTTGACAATTTTTTTGGATGAGCAGGTTAGTCCTTCTCAGTTTGAAGCACATGCTGGTTGGGCATCACGACGGAAACCGTGAGTTTCTGTTTAAATTGTATTACTGGATGCTGGTCATTTGATATTCCTGCTTTATGCATTTAGCTTTGCAATAAAAGGCTAATTATATGATGGGTTTTATCTTTCTTTTTTTCATTATTATTTCTTTCTTTCTTAATCTCCTCCTCCCTCCTCCCCAAATTTCTAAGGTCTCCATGGGTATGCTGCTCAATAATTGTAGATGGTGTTTTGGGAACTGAACAATGTTTTAATGTTGAGTATTCTTTTTTGCAGTTACCTGCACATATACACATCTAATGGAGTCTCACTCCACGAGTTGTCCATCTCTCTATCAAAAGAGCGGAGGTTTTCTACCAGTGATAATGATGATCTATGCACTATATGTCAAGATGGAGGGGATCTTTTGTGTTGTGATGGATGCCCAAGAGCTTTCCACATTGGTAAAGTCTTGCTTACTTTATTTATTTATTTCAAGTCTGTATCTCAATGCTATTTATGTGCCTATACAAGAACTGTTTGCAGCTGATCTCATACTTACTATTATCACGTGCTTCGCATAAAGCATATTTTTGCTTCCATGTAACTTAAACATGGAGTCGGTCTTGTATGTCATCACATCATCTTTAGTGTTCTCATATTTTATGGTGTAGCTTGGATGAGATCCAGAATAACAAGTTTTTGTCTTCACCAATTGCAGATTGTGTTCCTCTTCCATGTATTCCAAGTGGTACCTGGTATTGTAAATATTGTCAGAATGTATTCCAGAAGGACAAGTATGTGCAGCATAATGCAAATGCTGTGGCAGCTGGAAGGATTGCAGGCATTGATCCTTTAGAACAGATAAACCAGAGATGCATTCGTATTGTCAAAACTCATGAGGTTGAGAATGGTGGATGTGCACTGTGCAGGTAATATCTTGTCATTTTTGTGAGCAAGCTATTATATTGTGAAGTAACATATATTATTTTTTATCTTTTATTCCTATGGCTCTTTTGAACTTGATCAGCACTAAAAAGTTTATAGCGGTTATATTAATGGCATTTATTACTGTCTTATGGCATACTCCTTTTGACCTTAATTTAGTCCTACATCTGTTTCTCTATCTTTGGTACAAGTTTCTTTAGATTTGTCTTTTATATTCTTGGTCAAGATTGTTGAATCGCAATACGTATCGTGAATCATATCGAATCGTAAGATACAGAAACATAATAAAAAATAATTTAGAAATATATAATATCATATAAATCTAAAGTTCAAACCAGTTATTCTCCAAATTATATCTTTATTTACTTTTTCCAATTAATAGAAACTTTTCAATTTTTGTTGATATGAAAATTCCCAATTTTGGTTTGATGATTTTCATATTGTATGATATACGATTCGATACTATATTGTACGATATAGCGATGCACGGTCCAATACATGACCTTTCCGATAAAACCAACTTATACGTGTCGCGGAGATTTTGAATCGTATCGTATCGCACAATATGTATCGTGTATCGTGTGATACTAACAACTGTTCTTGATTTAATGTTTCAGGAGCCAAGATTTCAGCAAAAGCTTTGGTCCTCGAACAGTAATTATTTGTGATCAGGTATGACTTCTTGGGAATCATTGATTGTCATGCCATGTTTTAAGTCCTATATGTATTTGATTAAATTACTGATTGATTTGTCCTTGCAGTGTGAGAGGGAATATCATGTTGGGTGTTTGAAGGAGCATAACATGCAGAACCTAGAGGTACCCCCTTTTTTCCCGTGATTTTAATTTTGTTTGTTTGTTTTTTTTCATTAATGCAAGGAATTTTTTTGGGATGTTACGTACCAGGAATTACCTGAAGGGAATTGGTTCTGCTGCTCAGAATGTGATAAAATTTATACTGCTCTGCTGAATTTGGTGGCTCGTGGGGAAGAGAATCTTCCCGATTCCCTCCTAAGTCAGATTAAAAGGAAGCATGAAGAAAAATGTTTAGAAGCTGGGTCTGATCTTGATATAAAATGGAGGGTTCTGAACTGGAGATCATTTTCTTCTGATGAGACTAGGCAATTGCTTTCAAAGGCTGTTGCTATCTTCCATGTGAGCATATTTTTATACCTGTATTATTTGTTTTTTAATTTTTGTTCCGTTACACTATTAATTTATGAAATTAAAACCGTAACATTATATGTATAGCTTGAGAGATTTTATTCAGAATTGGATTCTGTTTTTTCTAGGAGCGGTTTGATCCAATAGTTGATTCGTCTTCAGGCCTTGATTTCATTCCGGCAATGCTTTATGGGTAAGCAGCATTTGCTTCTTTTTGTACTACAGATTTTCTTTATGACATTTCTGGACATTTGAATGGATTTTACTTTTTGTTGGTTGGATTTCCATAGAAGGAACATCAAGGGTCAAGATTTTGGCGGAATGTACTGTGCATTGCTCACTGTCAAGTAAGGCTAAGGGTGGAGTCCTTGTGCTAAGTGAATATTTTTTTTTTTTGAAGGGATACTTGATTTTGATGTGTATTTTATGTTTTTGCAGCCAAGTGGTCGTGTCCGCGGGATTATTTCGTGTTTTTGGGCCAGAAGTAGCAGAGCTTCCCTTAGTGGCAACGATTACCGATTGCCAAGGACAGGTTACTTAAATTTTCTTCAGAAATAAATATACACCTTTCTAACTTGTGCTTTTAAATTTGAGGAATTAATTTAAGTCAATTAAGGTCATGTGAAATATTCCTATTGAAAATGTTATGGTTTTTTTCTTCTTCTCAGGGTTACTTCCAGTCCCTATTTTCTTGCATTGAGAGACTCCTTGTATCTTTGAAAGTGAGAAATTTTGTCCTACCAGCTGCTAGTGTAGCTGAATCCATATGGACCAGTAAATTTGGGTTTACAAAGCTAGACAAAGATGTGGTGTGTAACTTTTTTTTATCTTTGCTTTGGAGTTTCATTTGGTTACTTGTCGTTAAACTAACTTCGATTCTCATCACACAGATAAACAAATATAAGAGAGCTTATCACATGATGGTATTTCAAGGGACCTCGTTACTAGAGAAGCCAGTTCCTGCACTCTAAAAGTACTTTTCACCTGGAGTGTGTAAAATTTTGGGTATGTCACATTTTCAAACCTGTTTTTTGGGTACTAAGCAGAACACACTCCTTGAATGAATGTACATTATTCATGTTTGGTGTACAGAAAAGCAATCACTCCTCTGCGGTAGCTGTCAATATTTTTTGTAGTACAGAAATTAATGGAGGGGTTGGATTTGAAGGTAGAGGAAACTAGGAGATATCAGATTTTGAGAAACTTACAAATTTTGATGCTAAATTCATTTATTAGTTGTAAAACTGGTTTGCACTTGATACTAATTTGGTCCCATGTTTTAGACGTTTCTTTAGATAATTACATCTGTACTCCTTTAATCAGCTCTAAAATATTTTGTGCGTTATTAGTTTTTCATTCTTTTAGTTGATCTCAATCGAGCATGATGGATGTTCTTTTTTTTTTTAATAAATAAATAAAAAGGGGAAGGATATACTTACCCTCAAAAAAGTTTACAACTTTTACAACTAATCTAATCATTGATTTTTATCAATCTAATGGTTATAATTTGTTGGAAATTATTGGATTGCATTTATTATTAATTATTAGTTTCTAATAAATTATAACGGTTAGATTGACGGAAATCAACGGTGATTAGATTGGTCGTAAAAGTGATAATTTTTTTTGATAGTAAGTATATCCTGTCCCAAATAAAAAATGCTTCTCTGTTATTTATTATTATTTTTTTTGATAGACAATGGGGCCATTAGCCCACAAACAAAGACAAAAAAAGCCAACAAAAAAAAACAAAGACCTAACACAAAAAATCTAGCTACCCTATCAGAGTAAATACTACTCTATTAAGAGTAAACTATTACACGATTTCTAGCAATTGCAACAAGATCAGTCAAATATATAAGATGTATTCCACGCGGAGACTCTTGAAGAATTAGATGGTCATTTTGATCCCTATCATCCAAAATGTAATTTGCTAGCCAGTCCGCAAATATATTCCCTTCTCTGTACGTATGATTAATTCTAACCTGCCACTCTTTGTTGAGCCATGTCCGTATACGAGAAACAAGTTGAATCTCACAGACTGCTGCACTTCCAGAAGTAAGCACAATGATTGCACTAGATGAATCACTCTCAAGAATCACATTTCGGTAACCTTTATTCCACATCATCTCCAAACCGCAAAGAATACCAAGAACAAATACCTAATCTTTTTACAAAACCACATAACCACTTGCCACTAGCATCCCTGATCAGGCCTCCACATGCAGCATAAGCAGGATTACCCCGAGCCACACCATCTGAGTTTATTTTAACATATCCAACTTCAGGTAATTGCCAACATATGCTCGTAATTATACTACGTGTTCCAACAAGCCTGTCAACCACCCCTGCTTTCATTTTATCCACATCCACCACTAACTGATTAATAATCTGAACCTTTATATTTTACAGTGGAGCCTCACCCCCATGCAGAACTATATTTTTCCAGTGCCATAGTTTCCAACATGTTATAAAAAACATGGTTAACCAAGAAAAAGAGGACCACTGAGAAGAACCAATAATAATATTATTTTTTGCCCACACCATAACCTCATATGTGAAGAAATCAGAATTGTACATATCGGGTTTCAACTTTAACCAGACTTGTTTGGCCTCCCCACAATCTCTTAACACATGAATAATAGATTCGGCTCCAAGCCTGCAACAAGGACAATTAGGATCGACATCACCCCATTGGAAAGTTTTGAGTTTTTTTAACCGCCTATTATGCAGAATCTTCCACATGAAGATTTTTGGTTTTTGAGGTCCCTTCAAAGACCATAATCTTTGCCAAATCTTCGTGGCCTCCTCATCAATATTCTCATTCCTAGACAAGCTATGATAAACTGAACTTACTGAAATAAATGTTTTTTTTTTTTTTTGGTAAAAAATAAATGTTCTCTTTAGTTAGACAAAATAAAATCCGTACATGGTTGGTAGAATTGGAACTGGAGAATGAGAATAATTTTTTCAGTAATTTGGGGTGAAAAATTATCTGTTTTTACAATTCTATAGATTAAGGTCAGTAAAATGTGGTGGCATTGATGACTATGTTTAACAATTTTAGAAAAACAGTGCTAAGTGTTGTTTTTTTAATTTTTAAAGTATAAATTATGCTTTAGCTTATATTTTTATCTTTTAGATAATTTGAAAGTAGTGACGCTAAGGCACTAATTTTTTTAGTCGATAGGATAAGAGAAACAAAATGGATGAAAAAAATAGGAACAATTTACATGTTTATGGAAGTAAATTTTATTCAATTTGTATGAAATTATATTATCAATATATTCATTTAATTTGCATGTTTATCAATATTATCATACTATTTAATTATGCATAATTATTTCACCAAAAAAAATTATGCATAATTATAATATCGAAAGATTGGGATTAACATGAAGATGACGAATGTTGCATAATTCAAAATGCCTGATCCTATATTTTTAATCTATATTTAAAATTCAAGTACCCTTACCGTCAAGCAATTAATTTTGCTTGAGTTTAATTTGATCAATTCTTCTTAAGATTATTATATTATTTAATTAGGCATTATAATATTATTAAAAAATTTAATTTTAATTCATGTAATTATATAAAAAGTATTTAGATTATTATCTATCTTATGAGGGGATTTCTCTTATTCCAAATATAGCCTATGCTCTTCTCTTTCTCTTTCCAACATTGCTGGGCATGTGAGGTTCAATTTTTGATATCGACCAATTGCCACATCACAACCATTGTTGCGGACATCAGTCACCTCTATCATCCATTACCCATTACTGCACTACCATCCATCTATCAACTATCACCATCACCATCGATCATCACCATAAACTACTAGCCACCATCATTATTATTGACTACATCCACCCCCACAATTGGTCAGTTCCCACAATTGCCACCAATCAATGCCACTGCCACTACCACCAATCAATGGCACTGCCGCTACCACTACCACTCTTAGCCACTAGGCATCAACCATTATTGTCACCATTAGCCATCATTGCCACCACTTCCACCAAACCAGCTAGTGGTGGGGCCACATTGGCTCCAGCCAAAGACACCGTCTATTTTTTAAAATTAGTCACATTTTAGATGTGGATAAATAACTATATTAGGTTGCAGCACTTGAAAACGACTCTAAAATGAGTCTTTAGATATCTATGTCTATATATATTCTAAAGTAAAATTATTTGTTGGCAAGTTTGCTTACGTGTCCTCTTCTCATGCAATCTCAGGTTTGAGTTCACACTACTTCATTTTAAAATTTTTCCTCTTATAGAAACTTTTTCAATTAAAATAAATTCATTTTAAATTAATTTTAATTAAAAGCGTAATTAATTCATTTTCGTGAAAAATGGTGCAGCTTTTATGTCAGTTCACTTTTTCAATGCAGCTACATCCCACTACATTCTGCCTTGGAAAATGTTGGGCACATTCATTTTGTATAAATAGAGAAGTTGTGTTTCTTATTTTTTTAGCTTGCCTATGATTTCTTTCTTCATTTCTGTTTCTAGGGGTTGTTGTGTTGGTATTATTTTTTGTTTTCTTTGGCTTTCTCCGATTCATTTTATATTTTAATGGAGGGTGTTTCTTCTGCAACCGTGCCAGGATTGAGGAAAATGTTTGTCGATCTTTGCAATGCTATCTTCTTATAAACAAGACGTAAATAATCTTTGCGATTCATTTTTTTTGTATACTAATTATCTTTTTTTCATTTTGTAGGGCATAAGTTTTCATCGTATTTCATTCTGTGTGGTTCTTGCCTACGTTTTTTTCCCTTCGTTCGTATGTGTAGAGGATGTTGTATGATTATTATTTTCGTTTTGTAGAGCGGAAGGTTTTGTCATATTTCATGCTGTGTGGATCTTGCCTACGTATTTTTTTCTTCGTTCGCATGTGTAGCTGATGTTGTATTATTATTATTATTTTTGTTTACTTTATAAGCAAGTGGCTATGAATTAGTTTTCATTTTTTGTATACTAATTCTCTTTTTTTTCATTTTGTAGAGCAGAAGGTTTCATTGTATTTCATGTTGTAATATTCTCTCTCTTTTTTTTTTTTCGTTTTCCAGGGCTGAAGGTTTCATACTACTGTGATTAATTATTTACATAGTAAACACCTTCAATGCTGCTTAGTGCTTTCCTACTACCTTTGCATTACTAAGTCAAACATACAGATCGACCCAAGAAGTAGTTCGTAGATCTCAAATATTCCATCAGTCCATGAATCCTCATCAACATTTCAAGATGGTAAATAGTGGAATTATCCTAGCAAGTAGTTGCAACGAGCAAAGTCATTTCCAAAGTCTCCTACAACCTTCTTTCTCCCTATCACTGTTCACATACAAACGCCACCGCCTCAAGGTAAACCATGCAAACATTTAAATAACTTTGATTCCACCAGTTATATTGAAATCCGTCTTCTATTGTTAATTTTCCATGCATGGTTCTACAAGTAAGAACACTCAACAAAATATATCTCTCTCTCTAGGCACCAGCATTGGTTCTTGGATCATCAACCTTTAAGAGTACCAATAGCTTCAAACCAAATTCAACGAATGGAAACAACCGGAAAAATTGCACCCATGAGACCAATCCAATTTTTTGATGAGAAAATATGGCCTCCATTAAAAATAATGAACAATCATCAATCCAATAAGTCCAAAACAGCACTTGCCAATGTTATTATTGGGTCACAGGCTGTTGAACGAAGCACTGGGAACAACATAAGTATCAGAGAATATCTATCACATCCTAATGATTTAAAGCTAGCATTTGATCCCCCATTTCGGATTAAGGTAAAATTAGGGTTCACTAAATAATTTGGGTTTACTCTATTAACGAGACATATATCAAGTTTTACATAATAATAAAATAATAAAAATAAAATGTATTGTTATTATGTCTCTCTTTTGCTATAATGCGTTCAATCCCGTGCCAAGGAAATAAGAATTGCTTTTAATTATATAATTAAAGGGAAAAGTGTTTATTCTTTTAGATGACATAAATTATATCCTTTCACTATCACAAAGATGTGGGACCCACAATTTTTTTTCAACTCTCTCTCCTCCTTTATCTATCTCTTTCTTTCTCTTAAAATGACACAACTTTACATCCTTTAAAATGACACGCACTTTACCCATAATTAAATTGAAATAAATTGATAAATTAAAGTTATTAAGAATAGGAATCAGTTTTAACTCAAAAAAGAGCAAACAATGACATTAAAAGTTATACTTTGGAGAATGAGCCAAAAATTATAATGCACGACATCTGAATTATACTAAGATTAAGATCACACTAACTCCTGGATTGGTATTTGTCAGGCCTATTAGAATTCCACTAACTTTTAAATTTTGAATTTTAAACTTAATATAGGTGGGGAAAATTCAGCATTAATTGGTAGCAAATATCTGTATTAATACTTCATCACTTTTTCAAAATTTGGATTTTAAACATGATATAGGTGGGAAAAAAAAATTGAACATTATTTAGTGGAGAAAAAAATTCAAATTGTAGAGTTCAAAAGAAAGTTAAAATAAAAATGTCAAATTTTATTGTATCTAATTCGCAAAAAATAATTTGTAATTAGACTACGCATCAGATGGAGAAGTGAATTGCTATTTTTTTTATGTAGATGCCACACCATTATAATAGCTATACCAAATCATACAGAAAGGCTCACAAGGAATTTATTCTCTGCGAGAAGCAATCTAAAAACTAACGTGGGAAACTTATAAATATAATTACATTTTACATTGAGTAAAAGGCTTTCGGGAAATTTATTCATTTATTTTAAAATGATTTAAATTATTCTCCTTCAAGTCTTCAATCATACTGTTTCTTTTAAAACATTGTTTTTGCAATTTATTTATCCTTTTTATGCATCTTAATTTTAAAAATATATTAAATTTAGATATTATTAAAAAACACAAATATGGAGCATTTTCTTATATATCAACGTATAGTTAGATGCGATACATTTTCTTAATTTTTCTATATCAATGTATTTTTTTTATATTGAATGTTAAATTTAATCAAATTATTATTAATATATTTTTAAATAATATCTATAAGACAAGATTTTTATTATTATTTAAAGGGTGTATTCAATTAAGATTTTAAAAAATACTTTTGAATGAAAAACCATTAATATTCAATTAGGGATTTTAAATAATTTAAAAAAGTCATATATTAATATATTTTTGAGTCTATTAAAACTTTTGAATTATTTATTGTACCTGTTGTATTTCTATTGGTATGGAAAACTTAAAAGTTGTGGTAACTTAATAATGCTGGTAACCTAGTGATGCAATGCTAATTGCTTCAATTCCTTAATGTTATTATAGTGTTGCAATTCTCACAGTTAGTCATAAGAAAATGACATTGGAATTTTAAAATGTTAGTAATTTAAAAATCGTTTGGAATTACAATATGCATGGAAAAATTCAAAGGGCACAATAATCTAAGTGAATGATTAGGAAAATATTTTAGTGCTCATCCCAAAAATCAGCAACTCAATTAAAATATTTCACTCTTGGGTTATTTGCAGTTCTCAATGTTAGTCATAACTTAATTGACATTTAATGTATATAATTGAATTTGTAAAAAATTAATAAAACAATTTGAATGGAATTTGAAAAAATAAAAATAACACTTGCTATTTGTTTGAATTAAATGAAAATTTAATGTTCACGTCAAATGAGATTTGTAAAGACATAAATAAAACGACATTAATGGTTAGATTGAATGAATTTGAAAAGATAAATTCAAAAAAATATAGAATGGAATTTGAAAAGGCAAATATAACATTTGCTAGTGGTTTTAATTGTAATTAATATTTGATAGGGAGATCAACAAAACATAATGGGTCAGTGGGAAGTGGAAAAATGAGGTTGTAAGGAAAATAGGGAAGCTCAGTTTCCTTGAACATTGAAATTAGATGGTGGATGCTAAGCGATAATGGTACCCTCTGCTACTGTTTCAAAGCTGAACAATACTGTGAAATAAGTATGAGAAAAAAGGCTACAAAATATACAAAACTATGAAGTTTGCCACCTTCTTTTATGGTATTATGTTTAATATTTCAAGGCAGTTCCTATCTGTTAAACATTGCTAATTAAACTCATAATAAAAACGGCAAGAAAAACAAATTATGTTAATTATGATTCCTGAATATTTGTTCAATGTAACATAAAAGTTGCAATATATATATATATATATATATATATATATATATATATATATATGCAGTATTTCACAAACTTTGACACTATTTTCCAGTGTCACATTTCAAATTTGACACCTGAACTTGATTGATATTGAGAGCCATTAATGTTTATGCGGTAGGATAAATATATATTAAATTAGAATATATAATAAAAAAGATCAAATGACTCTGATTTGTAAGCATGTGACATCATCATTGTTCTTTTTTTATCTAACGGCTATCAGATGAGGTGTTAAATAAGAAATAACATATATCATTCCATGAAAAAAAATTATAAAAATTTAATCACTATAAAAATGAATTATTATTCAGTAACCATCCAACTCTTGCATGTGTTAGCACTTAAGTATTTTTCAGACTATTTTAATTTCTCATTACTCTCTGTATGAAAAATTGTTAAGTCTATTAATGATTTTTATTATTATGTCTATTGGGTGGAAATATTTTAATATTTGAAATTCAAACTATTTAAATTTGAATTTTAAACTATTTAAGCGACGACAGACACCGACAAATTTTTTGATTTTTTTACTCTGTGCATCGCACGGACACTGCACTAGTTATATCTATGGATAAAATGGTTTTTTTTAGGTGAAACGTATAAAATGGTTTTAACTTCTATGTAAAGTTTTGAAAAAAATACATATTCTTGCTTTAAAAAATCCATCCACGTTTTTTTAATTTTTTTTTTAAAAATCCGTCTATAAAAAAAAATCATTGTAAGGTTCATAAAAACGGCCAAGTCTTTCGAATTTAAATTTGTTAAAAAAAAAATAAATTGGATAAGAACTCTCTTTAATTTATCACGCTTACACACTCAAATGTATAGAAAATTTCAATAAGAAGCGGCGGGAAAATTACAAAATTTGAATTGGAAAAAGTTGCTTCCTGACCGTTGATTTTTAATTATGATATCGTCTCAATAAAATAGAAAAAACAAAAAATAAAACATCCCATAAATTAATTATAGGAAAAACGTTTCTCAATTTAATATTAATATTTGTTGAAAGTTTTAAATTCTTTCGAAGTTGGAAACAGCATATATATTCCTTCATTTTGCACACTCTGCTCCGTACTCTCATTTCTCGCTTCCCTTGTAAGTTGCGCATCGCTCTTCCTTTTCTCTTCTTCATTCAAATTTCAATTTCATGTTGTTTTCTATAATTCGATTTTTTTTTTCTTTTCTGAAAATGCTTATTTTACCTTTTGGCAGATTAAATCGAACGATTCACAAACCCTAGATTTTGAGGATGGGTCAGATCCAGTACTCTGAGAAGTATTTTGATGACACCTACGAGTATAGGTATATACACACATCCTAATTCCTTCAACTTCTTTGTGATTGAATGAGTCATATGAATTTTTTTTTTCTTTTCTCAATTTATTGTTCAGGCATGTTGTTCTGCCTCCTGAAGTCGCCAAACTGCTTCCTAAGAATCGGCTTCTCTCTGAAGTACGTAATTTTTTCTCTCCTTTTTCCGTTAGATTTGTGCTTTGTGTGTAATTTATCGGTTTTCTGTGTCAAAGTTCTTCCAATTTTTTTTTTATTTTTAGGATCTGACCATGAAAATGGATAGAAATTCTTAGGTTATTTATTTATTTTATTTTATTTGTAATTTTTGTCAAAATGGCCTTTGAACCAAAAGAAATGTCCACTGGCAATTGATTAAGGACCGCTGGGAATGATTGATATGTTTTAGATGCTCAGTATTGTCTGTGTTTTTCATATTTTTATTTGAAAATTGATTAATTTTGTCAATCACTGAAGGTTGTGTTCTGAAGATTCTTCTTTTATCTTTTTTTGATTTTTTTTAATTTTTGTATCAGTCATAGGATGGGAACTTAGGGTCATAAATAAGGCATGCTCTTTGTTCTATGTTGTTTTATCTAAAGGAAATTGAAGCTATATGGTTTGCATGATTTTGGGGTTTTCTTTTGCAAATTTTATGAGTCATGCTGTTTTTTTTTGGTTATTTTAGAGACCGTCTAAATACTTGCTTTTGGTTTCATATTACAGAACGAGTGGCGTGCAATTGGGGTTCAGCAGAGCCGTGGTTGGGTTCATTATGCAATTCATCGTCCTGAGCCACACATAATGCTTTTCAGGAGGCCTTTGAATTATCAGCAGCAGCAGGAAAGCCAGGCCCAGCAAAGCATGCTTGTCAAATGATTACTTTCAATTGAAAATCTGAAAGTGGACTACAATATTATATCTAGGTTTTATCTTCTGTTGATGTTCTGAGACCTAACTGTTGTGAAATTCTCTATTGTGGATAGTTTTAATGTGGTTTCAATTGTCGTTTGAATTTGTTAAAGACATGATGTTTCTTAGATGTATGTTGGTGTACTGGTGTACCTACCTCTGGTGTACTCGTATGCTTGGTGGATTATTATGGTCATTTCCAGTGTCATTCTGCTAGTGATCTTGTATTTTCCATGATTATGTCATTTATAGTTTCCGTGATCACGTTGTGTTGTTTGCAGCGAGGTTTAGCATATCATGAATTTTCTTTATGGCACGGGTTGATTTTTTTGTTGTCAATATGGCTCCGTGAGGGATTTTTATTGTTTGCTTTGTGAACAAAACCATTGATCATGCTGATTGGAGTTATTGATGCGCTTTTTATGTTATAAACTAGGGTAACCTTCAATTTCTGTGTTGACATGGGTCTTAAATATAATTTTTTTAACACATGAGTCCCACATGTTTTTTATCTCTATAACATAAGATTTCAACTCTCATTTGACATAAAAATTATAAAACCCAATAAACTAATAGGAATAGTAGTATTTTGTTTTGTTTGATATTTTTTTACGGGCTTTCGACCAGACTATCGCCCCACGAAGACCGTCATAGAATATTTCATCCATGTCTAAAAAATGAAAAGATAAGGAAAAACAAACATTTCATAGTTTCCTGAATCAACAATGAATCAATATTATTGCGGCAAGAGTTTGTGTTATATCCTAGAATCTGCATTATTAGGGTTTATTTTTTCTACAGCGACTAGATAATTTATTTGCATTGAATCTAAAACGATATTGTTTTGTGGTTAAAATCTATATGTTTTGGTAATTTTAATTTATTTCAGTGTTATAATAATTTTTATTATTATAATTTTTTAATCTTTCGATCTAGAATGGTATTGTGAGAGTAAATATAGATAATTTATCTCTAGTCATCTTAGAAATATTTTTCTCTATTATTAAATAGAAAATACAACATGCTCATATATATTGCCATTTTTTAATAAAATGAGTTAGTTAGGTTTTTGTTTATTAGATAAATTTAGGGGAAAATATTTCCTCTTAGAGGATGATCCTTTTAGTTTAAACTAGTGTATTTTATTTAAAATTTGAATAAAAAAAATCCTTCCACTCCCCCCCCCCCCCCCCCCCACAAATAACACAATTTTATGTTTTTTAAAAGGACAAAAATTAGTCCCATAAATTTATAGCTGGATCTTTTCAAACATTTATAACAAAACTTATACAAAGCTCCTTGCTTGTTTAGTGTTATTTTTAAAATAACAATAAAGAAAAATATTTATCCTTTTAAAGAACTGTCATTTTAGTTAAAAGTAATATTTTTATTTAATATTTAAATTAAAAAAATACTTCCACTCTCTTATCATGATCTCTATTTTTTTATCATAGAACATATTAGTTTTGACTAAAATGATATAATTATATATTTTTTAAAAGGATAAAATATTAGTCCCAATCAATGTTGTCAAACTCGAGTTTCTACGTAAAAACGGAAAGAGGTGGTAGAAACGTAAAACGTAGAAACGATAAGAAATGTAAAGTTTCTACTTTCTACCACTTAAGGTCAAGATACAAAATAATATATATGCATCTAAAATAAATATCATATAATGAACATGCGTGTTGAGTCACTTATCTATCTAAAAAGGAAAATTATTTTTCATAATCAAATATTAAAATTATAAACAATGATAATTAACAAGTAATGAATAACCAATCTGCTCTAACTGTTTTATACACTCTGCAGATTTTGGATCATCGCTCATCAGGGTATAATTTCACTTCTTTCAATGCACACAATGATCCAAAAACACAAAACGATTCTCATAGCATAACTTATAATAGAATTGTAGCTTTATAAGACATAATTATAAAAAAACATATCCAAAGAAAAAGATATTTAGATACTGTGAAAATGATTTGGGGAAAACAAAAATTAGGTTTTTATTTTATTTTTTTTAAATCTTTTTTTATTAAATAATTTAGTTTTTAGTAAAAATGGTCAAAAAGTACGTTTTTTATGTTTTTATGCGGAGTTTCTACGAGTTTTTACCAATGACAGTTTTAACACGCACAACTCTAGTAAAAACATAAGATTTTATGTTTTTACACTAGTTTTTGACAACAATGGTCCCAATAATAAATCGTGTATTATTGCTTCTTATAGATTTATGAAAACTTTATGGGGTAAGATATTGTAAACAACTAACTAGAATTACTATCATGCTAATACCAAACAATTTCACCGTTCTATCGATTATGTTGATCCAATGGTTATATTTATTTCCATCTTTGCATGGTTATGATTTACCATATTTGATGTTTTCGGGGATCATAACCATACAAAGATGAAAATAAATATAACAGTTAGATCAACATAATCTATCGAATGGTGAAATTGATTGGTAATAAAATGATAATAATTCTAATTGATTTTTACAATATTCTTCCCCAAACTTTATAACTAAACACGGGTGACTAGAACATAACGTGTTATTTTTATTTTATTTTATAAATTTCAAACCGGTTTATTTTAGTTTTAGCATTTTTTGATTTATAGTAGAGGTGATTTTTTCATTATTATTTTTTATTTTCAATATTCAAATTCGAGATATCTAATTAAAAAAATATTGGGAGCACCCATATTATGTTTTTATTGAAGAATTGTGAGCAGCCATAGAACTTTAGCTTAGCTTAAGTTCTTTTTTTTCTAATCGAATGTCTTGTTGCTTATTTTCTTCCGATAGTAGCTTCGTTTACTACATTAGGTTGGCTTTTTCTTTAACCACTAGGCTACATGATAGTAAAAAATATAATAAAATAATATAATTAAGAGTAAATAATATTACTGACACTACACAATCTCTTTTATATTGAATGATAGATTTTACTTACCAAAAAAAGAAGAATGATAGATTTAATATTTATAATCAATTTTTTTTATAATATTTTAAAATTAATTTTTTATTTTTGGATCAAAATTAAACCAATGATTACAAAATGATATTAAGTGAGAACCATTGATTTAATTTTAATCTTATGATAAAAATATATTATAAAAGTTTATAATATAAATACAACCTTTATATCATGTTTTATTTGAAGACGAAGGTTTATGAACAAAATAAAAATTCATGCAATATCCGTTAACCGTGGTGAAGGCCGGGCCGGGCCGGGCCGGTCCACTTTCCGAACTGTGGCCTAAGATGATTCCCAAATTCGCTCATCCACTTTCATTCTTCCCCAAACATTCACTGCAATTCGAAATTGTGAACGGGAATTAGGGCTCGCAAGTTTCCAACTTGAAGAGCAAAGACAGTACTTGCTACAGGTTCCAGATCGGGGTAGTAGCGTTGCAACGAGTTTCGAAAGAACAAGTTTTGGACCATTTCCGAGGTTAGGTCATTTAACTGATCAACCCTTGCGTCCTTTAATTTTGAAGGAATGATTCAATTTTATGATTTCGTTCTTCCAATATGCACAGATTTCATTTAGGGTTTTCGATTTGGGATGATTCATATTTATAGTTCTTATTTTATGTTTATCAGGTCAATTTGGTTTTTTACATTGATGGCTAGATCACGCAATCTAATGGTTGCTACTGGCCTAGTTGCTTTTGCTTCAGCAGGCTTGGCATTTCCCTTCTACATGGCGTAAGTCAACTGAATTAGTTGACTTTCATTCACAATCTCTAATTCCTATGATCCACATTACAAGTTCACAAGTTAATAATTATAAACTTTGTTATTGTATTGTATTGTATTGTATTGCTCAGATCTTCAAAGAAGCCTGTGATTGACCCAACAAAGCCACTCCCACCACAAGCAACTTTTCGAGGGCCTTACATTAATACAGGTTCACGTGATGTTGGTCCTGATCATCAAACTTACCAGAAGAAATGAAGCAGCAACTTGTTAATGAGCTCATATATATATGCTTATTGTTTGAAAATTGAAAGCAATTTAATTTCTCCAGTTTGTTGGACTATATGGCATGGCTGGTTGCTGGAACAGAATTGCAAAATGACTTTGATAACTAGATATCATTTTGAAGTCTCGGAAAGGAGTGTATGAGAGTTCTTTTCTGTAAGAGGATTTTCAGTATGTATGGTTTATTATATCATTCTTAGTGATTTTAATAAAAAGATCAATAATGTTATTAATCATGCCACTTATTTGTATCCATATGTTTCAAATCATCTGTTAGCCTTTGCAAAATGATGCCAATTATTATATTGTTTTCAATTGACTGGTTGCAATTGGATGTTTAGTCCTTTCTTTAAAAGGGAAATATACATATTGTAGTAAAAAAAAAAAAACCACTCCCACCTTTAAAACCAAGAAAAGAAAAGAAAATGGTGGGATCCACATTGGTTGTGTATATAGTATGACACAACTAATTTCCTATAACATGTCATATAACTATTTCCCATAACATGTCATATAACTATTTCCCTATTTCCCTTCTTTAAATAGAAGGAACGTCACTGAATAGGGATGTGTATGGGTCGAATCGAATCAGATTTTTTGAAAAATCGAACCGAATTGGTTTAAATGGTACATTGTGACCATACAATTGCCAAAAATCTAAGCTCTGTGAAAAGAAAAAAAACTTAAAAAATTTAAAAATAAAGTTATAAAGACCAAATTGGTTTGGTTTAAAAACGGTTCGGTTCGATTCAAAACCTTGTTTTGATGGAAGATTCGCATGGACTTTGCGTGGGGTAGTGTGTAAATTTTTTTCAGTTTACTGGTTGCAGTTGGATGTTTAGTCCTCCTTTAAATAGAAGGAGCGTCTGTGAAGCAATTCCTTTACTTCTCTCTTTCTTTCTTCTTCTTTTAGTTTAGTTATGTTTTGCCTTTTTTTTCCAGAAAGAAATCCTCTCATTCAATTATACATTTTAGCGACTCAGATATGTAAGTATAAGAGAATGTGTTCTGTGCCAGATCATGTGACTTCATCTTAATTATTCGTATATAAATTAATAATAATAATTTTTTCATTCTTTCTGTTCGTGCTCTCTCTCTACACTGATATTATCTCACATGACCTACCTGGTTAAATTAGACATGAATTAATCAATTCTCTGACGATAGCAACACATTTGCCAATTGATTTCACCCCTATGCTGTATTAATATTTTGTCCATTTCATCATTTCCATACCACATTCCAGTGTCTCTCCCGTCAGCCTTTTAATTTAATTGACTTAAAAGATTAGATTATGATATCTATGACCAAAGCCACAAAGTGCCTCTTCTTGGCATGTCCTATCTGTTCAATTTCATACTTAGGCTCAACCGTACTGAAAATATTTGTGCAAGAAGCACTTGTAGTTGTGAAACCTCGACCACTGAATCTCTGTAGCCATTTAACAAACAAAGTGGAATCAAAATCTAATGTGACTTAGGATATAAGATCCTTAACAAAGGGCGGTGCAGCATTTTCACACGAGACACTTACCCATTGTTTCATCGTTCCCACTGTTTTTCATGTAGCAGATACTAGAAGCCACCAAAACAGCTGGCCCACAAGTACTAAACGTATATGTGCTACTTGGCAACATATGCATCAACCTTTGAATGCTCTTCAAAGTTGTGGACATCCATCGTTCCACCGAACCGAGCTTTCATCTTTCATTTTCTTTACATTTTCTTTTACCAACTCTTAAGAAGAGAGAAAGAGGGAAAAGTGTGTTTATATATCATGTTAAATGATAAACATAAAACCCAAAATCTTATCACTGTAATTAAGCAAACTTTGACCAATAACTTTTGACACGAATACTCGTCGAATAATTTCCTGTAATTAAACATGTTTATGCCTCCTAAAACTAGCACTAAGCACATTCATTTAAGTGGAAAAATAAGCCAAAGAAAAAAATGATCGGAGAATGACAATGTTGAACAGCATTTGAAACTTGCACGGCTCAACAATTGGTGTTTTATTCTCTTATTACATGTCATTTGAATATCTCTATACAGTTCTTCAAACGTTAACAGCTTAGAAAATTCAAAAAAAGAAAAAAGAAAAGAAAAACCACCATTGATGGCACTGTCACACTCTACCTCTGCCTTAGCAACCGTAGTCACACTTTCATCGCCGAGAAGCAAACCTCTGAAACTGAAACCCGTCGCTGTTTTCTCCTTCACAAAGGCACCATTTTTCACGAAACAAAAAGGACCCAGAAGCAGAAGAAACCTTTCCCTAACACCTCCACGTGTTGCTGCGCCACCCACAACAATTGAACCGGATAAACCATTCCCTGAAACGGAAAGGAGTGAAATTGAAGACGAGTTTGGCGATGAGAGCTCGTCCTCGAAGTTCTCTTGGAGGGATCACTGGTACCCAGTTTCGTTAATTGAAGATTTGAACCCTCGCTATCCCACACCGTTTCAGCTTCTGGGTCGTGAAATCGTCCTCTGGTATGATAACTCCAAATCCCAATGGGTTGCTTTCGATGATAAATGCCCACATCGTCTTGCTCCCTTATCTGTATGTGTACTTCTTCTTCTTCTTCTTCTTATTTTTTTGCCAATTTCTTTTTCCGAAGAATAGATTGAAGTTAGATTCCCAAAGAAGAACATGGGAAAAAGAGGACTTGTTTTTTTTTTAATCAAATTTGGGTGTTTGGTTTTTGTAGGAAGGAAGGATCGATGAAGGTGGAAACTTGCAGTGTTCTTATCATGGATGGTCTTTCGATGGGTGTGGATCCTGTGTTGTGATCCCTCAAGCTTCATCTGAAGGTCCAGAAGCACGTGCTGTTCGATCTCCTAGAGCATGTGCCACTAGGTTCCCTACCATGGTGTCTCAGGGCTTGCTCTTTGTTTGGCCTGACGAGAATGGTTGGGAGAAAGCAAATGCCTCCAAGCCTCCATTGTAATTAATTTAATTCTGTCTTTAGTCTTATAAATTATGGGTTTTATAATTTTCTACCAACTTTTAATGAGAATTAGATTAACATTTTCTCTTTTGTATAGATAACAAATCAAATGGTGATGTGATGGGTAGTGTTAGAAAATTATACGTGGAACCCCTCATAAATTATATATCTTAAATTGTTTAAGTTTATTAAACTAAGGGTTTTATACTTCTCATCTTGAATGAAAATTTTATAACAACCCATAAATTCCCACACATATATAATATATGGATCACATTGACTTTTTTAAGTTTATTAAAGTATAAAACCCTTAACTAATTGTAATTGGGCCACTTAAGATGTTGTCTGATGTTTGTTTTATGTTGATTAAAGGGTTTTGTGTTGACCTGTATGGTGTAATATTGTGATTGTTTAGGTTGCCTGATGACTTCGAAAAGCCAGAGTTTGCCACGGTGAACATTCAGCGTGATCTGTTCTATGGCTATGATACTCTCATGGAGAATGTATCTGACCCTTCTCACATTGATTTTGCTCATCACAAGGTACAAATAACACCTTGCAACTTGACTTTTAGGTGCAGGATATTTTATTTTCAATCTGTTTGCTAGTTGATAATATTTTATTTTGGTCCTGCTGCTAGTGGAATTTTCTATGTATAGTAAGTGATGCTGATGCAACCCAAAAATTATTATTAGGGAGAAACTTTTGGTTAGTTCCACTTATTATATATCTCCACTCACTGAAACTGCCTCTTGATTAGCATATTTAAAAACCGAGGTTAGTTAGGGTAATTGAGAAGCCTTCTTCATAGGTAACATTTTGAATGAATAGGATATGGCTATCCTTGATTTTGACGTTGTGTTATTTTTCTAGCATTCAGTCTTTTCTCTTGTGAAAATTATGTGAATTTTTTTGGCTGAATTTGGTTAGGCTGTTACTCTCAAAGTCGTATACTTAAAGTATGTGATTATGTGTTTCATTAAGCTCATAGATGTGCTTTGTCTATTTATGTTCCCTGTATTTCACATGTTTCTTTATCATTTTGCTTCTTAGTATGTATTATTAGTTTAGACACTGTCTAAATAAGCAGTTGCAAAAGTTAAAATCATTTGGTATTGTTTGGGTTCAACAATTCCCAAATCACTAACATAAAAATGATCCACACTTCACAGGTTACAGGTAGGAGAGATAGAGCCAAGCCTCTGCCATTCAAGATGGATTCTCGTGGTTCATGGGGCTTTGCAGGAGCTAATGAAGGGAACCCACGGATCAGTGCCAAATTTGTTGCACCATGTTATTATATGAACAAGTAAGCTAATAGCTTTTGCATTTGAAGTAACTATCACATGAATCTTGGTTTTGTTTTCCATGTGCATTATTTAATGCTGGCGTAAGTAATGAAGTTTTGTATGAATTCTGTATGTGTTTATGGCCCCAAAATTTGTTTTCATGGGGAAAAAGTGTTGGGTAGCTTTCTATTATCATGTATTAAGTCGTAAGTGTCTTGTCTCAGATACTTGTGAAATGAAACTGTTAAGGAGAAACTGTCAAAGCTTCCTCAAAATGTGGATGAATTCGTCATACTATCAATTTTGAGAGTTTACACAAATCTTTTTCTTTTCCTTTCTGAATTTCTTTCTTTCTTTTTCAACCTCTAAAGGACTACTGGGAAAGTAATTTAAAAAATGTTTAACTGTCTTTCTAGTCAAACATTAGGCATTAGCATACCATCTGCTGTTTAAGATGAGACATGTCTTGCTAGGTTAGCTGTACCTTCATTACATAGAACGTGAGCTGCTTGGAAAGGATTCTCAGACCTGTCGTGTGATTCTTTGGATAACGCATGAATCTTCAATCTCAATTTAAGTAGGTATAGTATAGTTATATCTAGAGTGAATGCAGTTGGAGGCACGAACGACTCAATGTATCATGTTTATGTCCAATATTTCAAGATTCATTTCAAATAACTATTACAATATACTAGGTCGCTGTTGTTTTCTTTTTCATTTGTTGCTACTGAAGCTCACTACACTTGGCATTATTATTGCAGAATTGAGATTGATACCAAACTCCCAATAGTTGGTGACCAGAAATGGGTAATATGGATATGTTCCTTCAATGTCCCCATGGCACCCGGTAAGACTCGCTCCATTGTTTGCAGTGCTCGAAACTTCTTCCAGTTCACAGTGCCTGGGCCTGCCTGGTGGCAAGTAAGATTTCTATGTTCAATGCTATAGTTTCCCTTCTGTCTGATAAAAGCACATTTGAATTCCCTTCTGCTTATGTCTATAGTATTTCTCTGATTTATCTAAACAAATAACTTGTTCTGTCATGATGATAATGGTGTAGCAAATTTTGTAGTCTCAATCAATGCGGTAAGCTGGAAGAATTTGTCTACTTTGAAAGTATACATAGACCAAGAAATATTGAATTTTCTTTGTCTGTCCTGTAAAAGAACACTATATTGAATGTTTCTTTGTGTGTCCAGTAAAAGGTTCATCTCCTTTAATTTTTCCTCTGAAGACCCTGCAATATCATTACTTGCTTCAGTTACAGTATAAGTTGACATAAATTATTGGTTTATTATGGCAACTGATATTCATCAACATAATATGGAAAGAGTATAAAGAGACACTGAGATTTAGTTTTTCTTACGTTAAAAATAGGTGGAAGGATGTTAGAACATTCAACTTTGTCTAGTATTATGTGCACAAGCAAAAGTTTTTTGTTTGGATCAGTAAATACATGTCAAAGTTCTAAGTTTTCTTGCAGTATAAGACTGTGACAGTTGCCATGGCCTTCTACTGGTATGTAGTTGAAAAGGTGCTACTTGTGCATTATTTAGTAGAGAAATTAAGCCATGGATTTGGATGTCATTACAGTTTGTCAAGAAGTGAGTAAAAAAATCGCTTGGAATAATTTTATTCTAATGTAAAAGTGATTGACAAGGGATGGGTTTTATGTGGAGTTTATTCTAATTTTATTCTACTCTTGGCTGTGGAGTTTTAAAAATCGCGTCTTTGGATAAAACATTAGCTGATGTAATTCATCTTACAAAATCAGCTGTATTAGTAACCATAATTGATGTAAAGTGACTAAAGTCTATTGCTGAATCAAATAATTTGGCTTATCTTGCCATGCCTTTTCTTCTGACTTCTCTGTAGATCTTTCAGGTCAATTATCAGGGTTCTCATGTAACTAACTATCTTTATTCAGTTGGCTTAACTACCAAGTAATCTTACCGTGCCTTGTCTCACGTTTGGCTTTTGCATGTCTCAGATCGTTCCTAGATGGCATGAACATTGGACTTCAAACAAGGTATATGATGGAGACATGATTGTCCTCCAAGGTCAAGAGAAAATCTTTCTTGCAGAAACAAAGGATGGCGGTGACATTAACAAAGAGTACACAAACATCACCTTCACACCAACACAGGCAGATCGCTTTGTCTTGGCATTCCGTAATTGGCTGAGGCGACACGGCAACGGCCAACCAGAATGGTTTGGCAAGAGCAGCAACCAGCAGTTGCCGTCAACTGTTTTATCAAAACGCGAGGTACTGTTAATTGATCCAAAAATATTCACTTTTCGTTAAATCCTAATTAGCGAGGGCGAGGTGAGGACAATTCTTATATGCAATCTTATTTTTGCATATTTGCAAAAAATATGTTTACCATATTTGAACCTGTGACTATTTAGTCACAAAGAAGAGCTGCTCCGGGCTTGCCCTCATGTGTCGTTTCATATATTGGAATCATGTAATTAGCCTCTCATAATGGAGTTTTATATTGTTGAGATATATAAAATCATTAATATAGCCTCACCCAACAGCTTAAGTTTTTGGGTTGAATTAGTTCTTTACATATATAGTACTAGGATGATGCTTTTTTTGTTTTATTTTTTAACCCTCCCCATTTTGGACAAACCAAGAATGAAATCCAACATGATGATCATTTTATTTTGTTGTTTGTAGATGTTGGATAGATTTGAACAGCACACACTCAAGTGTTCATCATGTAAAGGAGCTTATGAGGGATTCCAAACATGGCAGAAGATCATGATTGGTGCAACAGTTGTGTTTTGTGCAACATCAGGGATACCATCAGATACACAGCTGCGTATACTTTTGGCTGGACTCGCACTTGTCAGCGCAGCCTTAGCATTTGCCTTAAATCAACTCCAAAAGAATTTTGTATTCACCGATTACGTGCATGCTGAAATAGATTAAACACATTACGACTAGTTTGTGAATATAGGGTTGTAGAAAAATAGTACATGTATGTGTACATGCATATATTTTGATCAAAAGTGTTCATATCTATCTACGTGTGTTATGACCAAAGGACAACGTAAAACCCCAAGGTTTATTGAAATTGCATTGCAATTTCAAAAAATAAAAAATAAAATTGTAGAGAATTACGGCAAAACGTGGCCGCAATTAGAGTTATGATTCAGGAAGCAAAACCGCAATATTGCAATGTGAAAACATGAAAAGGGCTTTTAGGGTAAAGTTTTTGGGTAGGATATTTAAATTTTTTCTAGTATCACTTTAATCATCATTGGATTTAAAAGTTATTTTTTTTTCTCTTTTCATTCAACTTTTTCTCCAATTTAATGGTGATTAGAATGGTAGTGAAATGGTAATGAAAAAAATGGATATTAAGAAGATCCTATCCCATAGTATTCATGCACCAGAAGATAAATATTATCTTTTATAGATTCATTTGTGTAGATGGTGTTTATATCTAGGAGGAGAAAGAAAAAAAAAGTGGAATCTATTTTGAATATATATATATATATATATGTTGAATAAGAATCATATAAAATCCATATTGCAATAATAACCATACAAAGGTGGAAAAAATATAAAATAACAATTGCTTTCAATAAGGGAAATAAATATAATATTTTTATTTTCTATAAGAAGATAAATATTTATTATCTTCTATAAATTCATTTGTGTAGATGGTGTTTATATCTAGGAAGAGAGAGAAAATAAAAATAAAGTGGGATTCATTTTAAATTTATATATATGTAGGAAATAAATTTTATCTTAAATAATATAAGAATAATAAATTCCTTTAATTAATTGCATGAATAAAATATGATTGATCCTCTTCAACACAATGACGTGTGTTGGGTTTAACGTTTGATTAAAGGTCTTGGATGTTGACGTGAGTGGGTGGTGGATCTAATATTTGATTGGTTGAATTGGATGGGTTGCAGTTGATGGCGTGAACCGATGGATATTTGTTTTGTGAATTGGACAGAGGGGAGTCATTTTACATTTTAGGTGAGGATTTTGTCTTTAAAATTTGGATCATTCGCAAACTGTGATTCTGTTGCTATAAATTATAAAACGAGGAGAATATTTTTATTATAATTTTTTTATTATTATTAATTTAATATTTATCTAATTATTATTGGATGAGAGATACAATACTAAAAATTTTCTTAAAAAAGAGAAAATGCTGATTTTGTTTTTGGTAAAAAAGAAATTGCTGATTAGATAGATAGTTGGTTGGTAGTAGAATTTTTTGATAATAAAAATTTTTTTGTTAACCTTTAAAAATCTTCTATGGTAATCAAGAAAAAACATTTTATAGTTTGTAAATTAATCGAAACAACTGGTCTTCAATGTGTACTGTAAATCATTTAATTATCATTTATAGATATTTCTTACCTCTTTGATTGTGTTTTGATTATTTTTCTTCTTAAAACTACTTTGTATTATAGTTAATAAAATAAGTGTTTTTTGTGTTTTTTTATTTTGAAAGTCAAATGCCAAAATACAAAACAAAAATAACATATATATTTTTTTCTCTAAATTTGATCCTAAAATCTAAAAAAAATAGTTATAATTTTAAGAACTATTAACAAAATAGACATTATCAAATAATTTTTTTTTATTTTTTTGTTATTATTTTTGAGAGCTGAATTCAAACATGCCTGAAATATCCCTTCTACCTTTTGTATACGTTACTCAATAATAAAGTATTCTAAATATGAGAGAGATTATACTTCCAACATCTTTTCTTCACTTTTCTTATTGGATCAAAATCAAATTAACAGTTAATTTTGATTTAAGGGGAGGTTATATTTATAAACTTTTATTTAGAAACTTTATAAATTCCACTATATCTGTCCAATCATACACTAATCAAAAGTGTATGACTGGTCATATTTAATATAATTTGTTAGAAAAGTTTGTAAACGAATCCTTCCTCATTCGATCCAACAACCAAAAAAGTGGTTCTAAGAAAAAAATAAAAATAAATATAACCTCCATCTCTTGGTATTATTGTTACTTTTGCTTGCTTTGAAATAAAATAATAAATCTAACACCTTCCTCTGTAAGGAGATTTGGAAAAAGAATTAAAAAAGGACTTGTACTTTTTTTATTGTGATGAGACAGTTCCTAAATATTCCAGAATTTAGGGAGTTGAATGCCCTTTTTCATAGTTTTTATAAGGTTGAAGTTGGGCGCAGTAATTTGTACTTTTAACAATTATAATTTAATTTTCTTAATTGCTCACATATAATTGTTCTCCAGTTTAGCATTCTATACCTTGAGATATTTTATTGTACATATTAAATTGCTCACATAATTTGAGACTAAGAGTGCTGATTAGGTAAAGCCTAAAGTAAGTTTATATGATATTACTATCTATTTTTATTACTATTGATCACTAAATTTATCAAAAAGTAAAGTATAAATAATGGGAAAAATATTTCTGCAGTTAATGCAGATAAGTTATCTATATTTATTTCTAAAACGATGTCGTTTTGGTATTGAAATCTTAAAAAATTATAAATATAAAGATTATTATATCCCTAAACTAAATTGAAATTTCAAAAACATCATGATTTCCATCCCAAAACAACGTCGTATTGGGCTTCTGCAGATAACTTATCTGCACAGAAAAGCGAACCCATAAATAATAATCTTATTTTATACATTAGAAATAGGGATTAATGTTTCTCATGTTATAGAAAATAATTTTATTTTCTACACACACATAAAAGTGTGTGGGGCCTGTTCTGTCCCAGAGACAGAGATATCTAGTCAAGAGACTTGCAAATTGATCTTGGATCTAAAAGCTATATCAGATATTTATGAACTAGATACCTTTGAATATAACATATCACCGTGCACTAATAATAACATTAGCCAAATGAGTGATGTGTGCACATTGACAACATAACAATAGAGAGATAACGAGTGTCCATACTCCATACCTGTAGGCTTTACCTCTTATTTATATGATTTATATGTAGAAGTGTAATTCTGGATGCCTTCTCTAAAAGCTCATGTTCAGGTTCATTGTTATCGTATTAGGATTAATATCTTAAATTAATACTTTTCTTGTTATATTATTTCCTCTTTCTATTGTCCATTATTGGGCTTTATATACCATGTGCCTCTTATATGAGTTCATAACATGAGCCATGCATATGAAAAGAAGATAGAGAAAAAGAAAATGTGAGCCTAACATATACTTTTATGTGTGCGTAAAAGATAAAATTATTTTCTATAATATGAGAAACATTAATCACCTAAAAATAATTGAGAGGTTTTTTATGTATCCGAGTACTACACTCAATTAGAGAAATCTAACATGAGTACCGTTTAATTATATAATTTGTTGAAATAAATTTAATGTATCATGAGATGTGAGTTTCATGTATATGATAAAACTATGGAGACTTATGTCAGCCCCTCCCCTCTCAAAAAAAAAAAAAAAAAAAGAGAGAGCCAAAGGCCTGTCTCCTTAAAAAAAATGTAAGCAACTAAATTTACGTTTGATATATATAGCTATATATTTCACAAAAAGAAAGAAAAAAGAAACCAACATTAATTACTCTTAATAATATTGCAAACTCATATCCCAGCTTGTAATTATTTCTTTTCCTCATATGATCAACCCTCGTAATGTTTTTTTTTTTTTTTTTGTAAAAAATAAAAAGCTACTAAGCTATATATGAATTTATAGTAGTTATTATATTATCACACCATTTCGATTTTATGATTCACTATTTTTCTTTGTGCAATATGACTCGCTATTTCGTAGAGTTGACATGACATAAATTGCCCACAATTTTTTTAAAGTTAAACCTTAATTATTTATATCGATTTGTATGAACCCATTAAAATTGGGATATATAATTTAAAAAATTGTTAAATACAATTGGATAGAAACACTGAAACATGAATAAAAAAATTCAGAGTGCTTTGGTTGCACCCCAAATTTAACACACTAATTATATAAACTATATATATTATTAATGAATGAAATTAACTTATACTACTATATGAATTTCGAAAATAAAAACAATTTATTACATATGATTTATTGATACTATTTGTCAATAATGAATTAAAATTAAGTTCTTCCTCTATTATATAAATTTCAAAAAAAGAAATACGTATTTTACGACTCAAAACAATACAAAATAATCATTCTTTTGCCATTAGCTTAAAATATTATCTTTCAAATTAATAACAATAATATAATTATGATTTTTTTTACATGTATAACTATCGTTTTAGCTTACCCAAAAAAAAAAAAAAAAAACTATCATTTTAAAGTATCATTATGCTTACAGGGAGTTCATCATGCAATAGTAGATCCAATTATTACGAGAGTAAAAAGAAAAAATATTGAAATATTGATAGTTGAATTATGCAATAATAATTAGGATTAAAACAAAAAATGCATGACTTTCTTTCACCATAATATAAAAAAAGGAGAATTTGGTGTTATAAATTTACGGCTATGTGCAGGGTCTATAATAAACAATTTCACCAAAAAAATAAATAAACAATTTTACCTTACATTTCGCAGCAGAATGAAACGAACTTGTAACCTGCTAATCATTATGGCAACAACATCAACTATATATGTAAAATTCAATAGACCTCATACATACATAACTTATCTATATAAAATTATAAATCACTGTACACTAAAAAAGAAAAAGAAGAAAGAAACAGAAGAAAAGACATATCTTGGGTTAGAATTTAGTCCTAAATATATGCACCATGATAATGGTCACGTGAAATGCACTCTTAAAATTGGCTCAAAATATACTTAAATCGGTTAAAACGAATGATACTCTTGCAGTAAACAATAACAATGAATATGAGCAAACAAGAGAAAGTAGTTAAATCCCACGAACTAATCAGTCTACACACATGCTCCATATATTTACAATACAATTCTTTTTTTTTTGTTGTTGTTGTTAAGAAAAACATTATTATTAGTCCTAATTAAACATACAGTAATTAATCGATATTCCCCTTCCAACATACATACTTACAAAACAACACCAAGGTCAATCAAACAACATTGTACAATATAATCACAATCTAATACATATACCTACATAATATTTATGTGAATAATGCCTAATTCTTACAACTTTGCATAATTCATATAAATATTATCATGAATGCACATATCATTGATTATATGATAATAACACCTCTTCGTGATCAATAATCAAACACATGATCTTGAGCTACCACCAATCTGCTGCTGCAATGTTTGTTCTTCTGATTTTCCTGAGTGTGACAAGCCAATGCTAACTGGGGTGTGTCCAAAGAACAAAGCAACGTGACCCATAAGCTTGTCTTTCCTAGAAAACGTAGTGCCACATGAGCACTGCCACTTGGGGTCCCCACAATGCTTCTCATGAGTCCTCAAATCAGAAAGCACCGAGAACTGTTTCTGGTTGCACCTCTTGCACACGTACATTTTGGGACAATGGCTTCTCTTGTAATGATTCTTAACACAAACCATTGACTTCAAAGGTTGGAACCTGGCATGTTTTTTGTTCCACCTACACCCTTCATGAGGACATGAATATTTCTTAGGCTTCATGCTATTCAAATAGCCACTTCCCTCACCCAAACTCATCCCTTTGTTTTTCTTCATTGGGTTACTTAAAGCTTCATTTGTTTTGTACTCATCACCATGTGCTCTCATATGCATCCTCAAATTCGCATCACGCTTAAACCCTTTCCCACAAACTTGGCAAAAATGTGTGTACCTTGCCAACAAATCCGCAGCATCCATTTCAATTATATCTGTTTCATTCTCTGAAGACAATCCTTCCCTACTATTAATGTTGGCTTCACTAGATGCAACAGATGGATCATGATCCTTAAAACTATTACTATTGTTGTTATTATTATTATTATTATTATTATAGCCATCAGAAAACCAATCCAATGTTTCAGCCTCAGAATTATTAGAAAAGAAACTTTGCCCTCTAATATCTAGGCCTATGTTACTAACAACTCCTCTATTACTATTATTATTAGCAAAGTTTAATTGATATTGTGGTGGTAACCTATGATCACGATGATCAATTTGGTGGTGTTGGTGCAATTCTTGATCAGTGCAAGTAGTAGTACCTGGTGTGGAACCAAGAGGCATCATTTGTTGGCAAGTGAACCTTATTGAAGTTGCTGCAACTATGATTTCCTGGATTGTGGAATTCATGGTGGATATCATGGCCAGGGAAGTTGATGACTCGGGTAGGTGGTTCTGTTGATGATGAGGTGAGACAAGAACACCCACGAGTGTCTGCACGTGACTAACCTTGTCTTTGAGAACAGAAAGATAGAAGAGAAGGGAATTAGAGTGTGAACCTGTTGAGCCGCCACTAGTATTGTTGTTGTTTACTTCAACAGAAGGTGAAGCCAAATATTCGGTCACAGGAATCATCTGAGGAGCCTTTGGCATCATTGTTGAATGTTAATTGATATCTTCTTTTAAGTAAAACCTATGATCAGTAATGGATATGTGTGATTTGAAACTATAGGTTTTTCCTTTGAAGATTGATTGGTTTTGACTTTGTTGATTCATAAAAAGACAGATATATCATAGACAAGGGAGATAGATAGATATATATGGTGACTGTGTTGTTTATATGAATATAGCAGGTTTGTTCTTTCTCATTTTAAATTACATAAGTTATGTGATGTTAGGAGAGAGATAGATATAAAAAAGCTGTTTTTTTTTTTTTTGGTTTGAAAAGGTGCAGGCCACACACACAAAATGTTGTGTGTAGGAAAAAGGAATGACAGAGAAACCCCTTATATGAATATAGCGGTCCCACCCATTTTTTGTGTGTTGCATTTTAAATTACATAAGTTATGCAACATAAAAAAAATAAAACCCTATAAATAAATAGAAATCGTGGGAGAGAGAGTGAGTGATTTTTTTTAATTTGAAATTCAAATAATTTTTTTTATGTCTGACTCTCTTTTAAAATGACATAACTTTATGTCATTTAAAATGACAAACATTTTTCCACATAGGAAAAGCAAACAAACAAAATATATTGTTTGTTATCTGGGTATTACGAAACTGTATGAGAAAGAGAGAAATATAAGTCAACTGGGATCGATGTATGACTTGAAACTCATCCCCACTTAAGACCTCCCTTGTATGAACCCAATTTTCACACATTGCAAATTTGAGATAATATATGTATATCCAGTTTCGGTCACAACTTCATTGGACTGCGCCCACCATTATATTTTTACATGTTGAATATTATAAAAATTGGTTAAATCCTTGATCTGTTTGTCTCTACTCTCCATTGGTTAAAAAATTAAAGAAAGAATTAGTTTTGTCGTGTATATATAACGCTTATAATTGTCCTTTATTTTTTATTAACTTTTTTAAACTTTGTGTTGTCAATCTACACGCCCAAGGTTTGAAATGTTCATATGGACAATATTCTTTTATCATTCATATGACAGCGTCAATGCGTTTTTGTTTTTGGCTTAGAAATCTATCAAACATGATGGTGGGCATGACATAACTTGACCCCGGCGCATAATGACCACATACACCCTAAACTCATGCAGCCTAGCTAGGCTAGATATTATGGGAGAGATTCTTGCGTAATCCCTACCATTAAGTCAATTAAGTATGAGATTAAAATTAATTTGATTCAGGATAAAGGTTTTTAAGCACATTATTAAGATATTACACTTCTTTTAAGTAATTGTTTTATTAGACAATTTTTTTAATAATTTAATGGGATATGTTATTCTAATAGTAGTTATTATTTTTTTTGCCTACACTTCAGAATCTTTTAACATTTATTTTTCTCTTTATTAGATTCAATTTTTTTTAATAATTTAATACTATATGATCAAATCATAACGTAAAAAAAAATCAAAAATAAATTTAATTAGAGTTCTAAAGGCTATCTAATATAACATTGTTAAATAAAATTATTAATATATATGTTAATACTTTACTAAATGGTACCAAAACATGCTAATACTTTACTAAATGGTACCAAAACATGCCATCAAAAGACTCTATTTAGACATAGATAGATAAGCGGTAAAAAACGTAGAGGAGATATGATGGACAATTGGTCAAATCTAGTATGAATCGTATATGGACAGTAATTGGAGTTGGAGTTGATTGCTTTCGAGGATTTTCTCATTTAGGATCTTGCGAACAGCTTGATACAATATATTCCTTTAACTCATTGAGTTAGATGTTGTAAATTAAGAAAAGGAAAAAAAAAAAATTTATGAATGAACCGCATCATCTCTACCCATAGGAACTACGAGATCAACCGCAAGAATGCTATTAAAATCCGTTAATAAAGATCCTTAAGTTATTTTTTCATTTTTGTGTGGAAAACTTAAGTTCTTTTTTCATGCTATAGCGACAGGATAAAATGATATAACATATTATGACTTTCATAATTATTTAGTGAAAATATTAAGGAAAAGTAAAAAAAAAACCCCTACGGTTTGCCTATGAATCACTTGCCTCCTTGTGTTTTTTTTTATCATTTACCCCTCTGCTTTTTTTCCTTCAAAGTCCCTCCTTAACAGTGTTAAAGTTTCTAGCTAATAGGACTATCTACCATTTTTACCAAAAAATATTATATTTCAGCTACTTAGTGTCATTTTCTTCCCCGAGCTATGCAAGGGTTTTTAATCATACAACATTTCTTTAGAAAAACATTTCAGCTACCTACTCACTCATGGACTTGTAACCGAAGTTCAACTTTGGTGTCGTTGATTAACCCAATCTGATTTTTTGAACTAAAGAATTAACTGAAGGTCAACACCAAATAATGTGATCATCTACCTTGCCAAGAAGGCCACGAAGATCATCAAGCTTCTCTTCTAAACCATTGTTGTTCTAAATAGATCCATTTAAATATGCATTACTAACTATTCCCATAATGCTTCCCACCATAACAAGGACTAAAATCTCAAATGAATTTTGGTGCTTTATTTTCTTCTAGTTCTATGAACTTCAGTAGATGAGTTACTTCTAATCCATGTTTTATGCTTATATATAAACTAAACACAGACTATTATATAATATGCCTCAATCTTATGTCTCTCACATTGCATTCCCTAGCCCAATTACTGAATTTCACATTTTTGACAAGAGGTTTGTGCTACCATAAGATGCAGAGTACGTGGAAAATCAAATCTTGTTAGTGGATCTTGCTAGACCAAAAATGAATTAGCTAATATTTGGGTTCTTCCTTTATTAAATTTCTGACCAAAAAATGAAGCTTCTACCACTCTAAACTTAATTGAAACTGAGCCACGCAGGAAATATAAATATATGAAAGAGTCCCTTTATTTGAGTTTCTAAGCAGTGCATATGGCAAAAGAAAGAAGAAAAGTTCAAAAACAAATGTAACTTTGTTTTCTAAATTAACAGGTCAATTATCAGGTCAATCCAAGTTAAATTATGTTGCGGGAAAAAGGGTACTAATGCCCCAAAGAGAGGAATTGGGCCGTAGCAAAGACTTGAGTTTGGAGTCCCCCAAACCTCAATCACTTTGATTCCAGAGTTTGGAGTGGCAAGAATGGAGATACCAAGCACCCAAAGTGGAAAAATCAAGGCAAAGATGAAGAAATGGGAGAGGAAGTTGAGCAAAAAGATGAAAACATGGAAGATAACCCCCCTCCGTCCAAGAAGAAGACAAAGACTACGATTAAAGCTTCCCTTAGTTCTAATTTAAAAATGAAGAAAAACTTATGTTGTCTTGTTTTTTTTTTTCTTTTTTTTTCTTTTTAAAGTGAAATCTCTTGCACCATCATGAAAATCAATGAAAAAAGAGAAACATGTTTGCTAATTAGTTAGATTTTAAATTCGGTAAATTTACTTTTTAGTTAATTTTAGTTAGGAATTATGTTATCCATTACATCATTAAAATGATAAAAAAGACTTGGAAAAAACCTTAATAAAGAGTAACAAGAAGTTGGAAAAAGAATGCTGCATCAATAAGGTAAAACAATTTGCATCCTTAGCTATGCTGTTGTGATCCTTTTTATTGTAGCAGGATAGAAGTAGTTATGTTGAGTGAGAGTAAGTGCTCTTCAACTTGAACTTGCAAGACAATACAGGTATGAATTGGAGGCTGAAATGATCAAGGCAGAAAGCAACTGGAATTATTGAACATTCAAGCACAAATGATGAACTTGAAAGCAAGAGAAGCCTAAAGAGTGGATTATGGGTGAGGACTTAGGATTCAAGGTTTGATGGAGTTGAATCTTACCATATGACTAAGTTTTGAAGGCTACAAGGGTGAAAGAAGGCAAGCTAATGGAAGTGAAAAAGCACAAGTGAAAAGAAAGCCCCTCACAAAAATAAAAATCAAATCAAAAAGCAAAAAAATAAAGTAATTGCCAATGCACATGGGCAAAGCTCACAAAAAATAAAAGAGGGAGCCAAAGTCAAAATAAGCAAGCAAGGTGGATATTCGTTCCTTCAACTCTCTACACATGGGTTTTGATTCAAGTTTGGCAAAGTATAGATAAAGCAACTAAGCCATATGATTCTTAGTTTGAAGCTCTCAATTGGATCAAGCCAACAAGGAAGTTTTTCACACACACATCTCAATGTTCCATAAGCAAGAAGCCAAGAGAAGTCAAGCTAACAAAGAGTCCCAAAGTTGAAGTGTAAGCCAAGGTTGAGGAGCAACTCTCACGTGTACATTGTTGTTGAAATGCTACACCAGAACTGCTCATCTCAGTAATAGTCATTGCTGCAATTATGTTGTCGAATTTATGCAGGCCAATTAATCATTTCTTCTTTGTTACTCGAGGACGAGCAACATTTTGAGTTTGAAGTGTGTTAACTCTCCCAAATGAGAGTTAATTTGATATTTTTATGATGAATTTGCTGCATAAATTTCATAGAAAGTGTCTTAATTGCAAGATAATTAAGCTAAATGTTGCATATTCATGATCAAGTGCTTTGAGATGACTAATATGGAAAATGCGACAATATTCCTTGGTTTTGTGTAAGAAAAGATAACATGTTGAGTGTTTGTTTTTGCAAGAAAAGTTGATACCCGAGTGCTGTAACAGAGAAGTTGATAAAGTAATGATATAGCAATCGACACGACATGATAGCGAGGACAGGGGAATAACTAAAATTCAAATTTCAAAAGTTAGTCATTTTCCCAATAAACGAAGAAAGCACCAGCAAGCAATGGATAAGGACGTTTTTGAAGATCAAATCACATCTTAAATTTCAACAATCAAGGATAACAAACTCTTATCTAATCACCAACAATATTGGTAGAATAAATTCAAGAAGATCAAGATCTTATCAAATCAAGTGCCAACAACCCTAGAAAATAGGGATAAGATAAGGCTGCAATAGCATAATTCATGGGCACTATAGAGAGCTTTTGGCACTCAGTTGAGACTGAGTACAACCTATCACCCTAAAATTGATAGTTAGACTAAGCGGACCATCCAGACATTGGAAGACATGTTGAGAGCTTGCACCTTGGAACAAGGCTCAAAGTGGGATCAGTACCTTCCACTGGTGGAGTTTTCGTACAACAACAGTTTCCATGCTAGCTGGGCATGACTCTTTATGAGGCACTATATGGTAGGAGATGTCAAACTCCTACATGTTGGAATGAGATTGGAGATCAAGAATTGTTTGGCGTGGATTTTGTCCAAAATACTACCCAACAAATCCAAATGATTAGAGAAAAGTTGAAGCAAGCGTAGAGTTGGAAAAAAGTTATTACTACAATAAGCATCGACCCCTTGAGTTCAGCGAGGGTGAGCATGTGTTTGTGAGGCTTTCTCCAGTCACTGGAGTTGGTCGTGCCCTCGGAGTTAGGAAGTTGAGCCCTAGATTCATTGGGCTATACCAGATACTTGGTAGGGTATGACCCGTTGCCTATCGGCTTGTCTTTCCTCCGAACTTGGCCAACATCCATGATGTGTTTCACGTATCTCAACTCCGTAGGTACATAGCCATTGCATCTCACATTGTATAACTTGATGATGTGGAAGTATAGGAGAAACTTAAAACTTCCGTAAGACCACTCAAGATTCTTGATCGTGGTGAGAAGAAGTTGATGAACAAGACCATTCCGATGGTCAAGGTACAATAGGAAGGCCGAATACCTGAAGAATGCACTTGGGAGCGGGATGACAAGCTTATTCGGCAATATTTTGAGTTTAGGGACATGTATGTCTCTAATTTGTTGAACAAAATTCTTAAAGGTGGTGTGAATGTAAGAATCCGCACCGCTAAAAATGGTAAATCCATAAGTCTTTCCATTTTCTCGTAAGGATGCACTTACTCCATAAAAGTCTTTCCATGGTATATGGATGTTGTCATGCTTACTTGATGTAAGTCCATGGCTAGTAGTTGATGAGACAAAACATGTATGCATTTTCATATATGCGATTATGTCGTTATTGCAATACATCATGTTAATAAAGATAAAAAAGGAAAAAGTTGTCACATAATGAATTAAGAATTGTTAATAATATTCTTAATTAACTTCTGCATTTAATTAAACTGTGCTTGATACCGTTATATGTTTAATACACTGAATATAAATGAGGTGTTACATACATTAACCACAACAACTCAGTTCCTTAGGTTGGTTGATAACTACACCCAAGGATGCATTTATGATTAAGTGCACTTTTTTAACCATTGGCACCAAAATTTGACCAAACTTTATGATTAATGGAAAATGAAAATGGCACTGATTGGGATTTCACGTGACAGACATAGGGTGGGTTGTATTTGTTCAAAAAGACATGCCAACAAAAAATGATATTATAAAATTATTACATTTAAATAACTTATTTTAAAATTAAATGTATTATAATTTTGTTAAGGTTAAACACGACACTTTTGCATATTTTAAAATCTATTACAAATTGAATTAATATCAATTTTTTTGAAAATATTTTTTTTGAAATTTTATCTATATACAAAATACAAGGATAAACTTAAATTTTAATACTTAATTATAAAGTAATGCATAGATAATAAAAAAATAATGTATATAATTATTTAAAGATAAAATCATGACAGTAAATATAATTTCAGGCCATCGTGAAATTCAGACATCCTGCAAAATCTCTTTAAATTTTTACTTACTAATTATTGGATCTATATTCTTACTAAAATTTTGATAATCTCTTTGTGCTAATTTGATTTTTTCAATTAAAAATACACATAATGATGATTTTTTCCCGGACATTAGAAAATTTGATTTTTCCAAAAATTAGTATAATATAACAAATTTAGATAAATATAGGGTTTAACGTTTTTGTTTTTACTGCAGATTTTTTTTTGCCACAATCATACAAAAGTGGGTGGATCCTATAAATTTTTTCTTTCTCTTCTCTTCACAATGAGAGCCATTCACTTTTATGAGAGTGTGATAGAGAAAAATTTATGCCGCAAAAGTAGAGACATTTTCCCATAAATATATTATATCTTTAAGTAGAGAATATTTTTGTAAAAAAATGTTAATTTTATTCTCTCTAACGTTATATAATGCATCACCATATATACTAATTTATTTTATGGGTTTCAATTTTCTCATGTAGTAGGAAAAAATTTTCTCATACTATAAACACATCTTGTGTAGGGCTATGATGGGACGTAAATTCGTTCCCATCTAAGCCCATTTTGATGGCAAAATACTGCGCGTTCCCTCATCTGATGAGCAACTTCATTATAAAAATCACTTGTTTTGCACATTTGTGACAAAAACACAGTGGGGGAACGTATGGTGACGTATTCCTTAAAATATATTAAAAGTGGAACGGATTGAGAAGCATTTAATGCACCTGCTCCACTCATTTAATGCCTCTGTACATTTTGCAAGAAACGTGGATACAAAGTCTTCTAAAAACAGAGGCGGTGAACCACTCAAGCACTAGGTAACGTGAAGAGCAGAGAATCAAGAGTTCTCATTGGCCAAAAAAGAAGTACAGCATGGGGGACTACAAAAAATGGCTAATCATCAACAAATATTGTCCCATCAATGCAACATGCAAATCTTCTACACACTGTGTCACCGCCCCATCCTGACACTCAAAGAACCAGCTCCCAAGGATTTACAAGATTGCCACTCCTCTTCTACCTACAAAAAGGACATCCCAGACACAAAAACATCATCAAATTATGGAAGGATTGAAGTCCTAAAGGAAGAAGATCACCTAGTAGTAGTAGTAATAGTTAGTTTTATATAAAGTTGTAACTATAGCTAAGTGACAACCCCTCTTTTCTCTTCTGTATCAACCCTAAGACTCCTCACGAGCATCAAACCATCTTCTCCATTTTTATTCTTCGTTGTAAACTGTATTTTCAATTTAATATAAGTGTTTCTTCTTTTCGTTCCCTTCGTTATCTCTAAGTTGAATCTCGGGTCTATGGGATTTCAGATTAGAAAAATTGTTTAAAATATCAGCCATGGGCTGAACTATCTGTGGAACGGATAAACTGCAAAACTCTTAAAGAACTATTTTCGAAACTCTTGACTTCTCTTGACTTCTCTGGCTAAGAAACTTCCATAAGGAAGGGATTTCAGACAGCTTAGCCATTGGGGGAAGGTAGTGTCATGGCAAAAACACTACTGGTCACCTTAGGAATAAGGGGCTAACTCGTCCATTTTAAGGTTCTGTACTGAGTACCTGTCAGAGTCAAGGGAGCCGTAGGAATATGGAAACTTGTGAGCCATCTAGTCCATGAGCCGAGGAATCAGAGTTGGCAGATAAGAAACTGGGACATAGTCAAAAAGTGCTAAGTCTTGAGCAGAGAAAATAACTATTTAAGAATGGAGCAGTGAATCCGTTCCTTCTGTTAAACTATTTTTAAAACCATCCATCTTGTTGTCTCTTAATTATAGTTATTTCTGTTTAAATATTTTTACTTTATTTAATCTTGTAACCATCAAATTTCAATGAATATTATCTCACCTTCTTCTAAACAGGAAGGATCACATACGTAACACGGCGGGCAATTATTTGTCACCAGATTGCACTTACTATTCCTGAGGAACGTTGTCAAGACAGTAAGGAATGTTTGACCAAATAGTTCATTCACTAACTTTTCTTCTCATTTTCATTCTTTATAAAACAGTATAAGATAATATCTAGAGTTCTATCCTCGTGGGACGATAATCTGGGCCTTAATACACCCATTATTACTTTTTGCATGCACTTGCGCATTTGGGTTGGAAGTAGGGGAACGAATCTGTGTACTATTTAGAACAGAGGAACGTCCCCCATTAGAACTTAAAATTTTCCACCATCAACAAACCACCCAGCAGGCCACATCTATTAAAAAAAGAAAAAAATACTACACGAAAATTGAAGGGCTCCTAATAGGATAAAACAATTCTCCTACACATGAGAAAATATATTTTCTTATTTTATACAATACAATATCTTATGCAATTGTTTTGGATAGCCACATTAGTGCAGTTTAATGAACTAACAACTAAGGCCCAATTAAGGGATTACTCCCATATTCCCTAAGATGAGACTCTTAGACCTTCAATATAAATAATCCATTCCCTTGCATCAGAATATCTCATGTCTCACATATAGTGAATGTACTTGTCTCACCCAAATAGCGAGAGCCATTAAAGTAAAAATGATTATGACTCTCTGTTACTTATGATTGAAGAATCTTTCCTACTTATAAATATCCATCTTGAGCTATTGAAGAGGTGCCTTCAATATATTGATTTATAAGTTATTTGTCTCTCTTTTTTGCAGTTAACCCAACCCTAATTAGCTCTTTGAGTCGAGTTTTCTTCCCCCGGTATGCCCACAAGCTTTGACTCTTTGAGCCGGCTATGAGACTAATCCGAAGTGCGAGACGCGTCAAGGATGCAGATATTTAAACCCCTTCCAAAGACGACATGCGGGAATCGAACCGAGATCATTTTCTTTCCACTTACTCAACTCTCTTGCTACCAATTGAGCTACCACTATTTGGTTGAGTTATTTATAGCCATCGCATTCCCCTTTTTAGCCTCCATATGAGATACTTATTATAACTCTCTCCATAAAGCTTTGGTTTATACTAGTAATTTTTATTTTTTTAGATAGATAACCTTATGAGATATTTCCACACAACTTCCTCCAATTACCTTGTCATCAAAGTACGGTCCTTAAGGCTAGCTTTTTATTGGAACAGAGGTACATTGAACCACTACAATCGAGTTTTCAAATATGGCTAGTGTCTTTTGAAATATTGATATATCGAGTTTTTGAAAGAAAGACATTAATCTCTCTAGTTACTACTAAATAGTTAAATAATCTTACACTACATATTATATATATATAAACGATCATCAAAGCTGAAGTCCTGCATTTATTGTCACAAAAAAAAAACCAAATGAGGTAACTCCTGTGTTATTAGGGGTTTGCATTCATCATGCAACATGACACAAAAAAATTTCATACACCTACAATATTTTGTGGAGTCCGCATTTTTTGAAGCAAAATAAAAATAAAAATTAAGGCAAGTAAAATGAATTTCTATAACATTACACAATCACTATTCTTATAACATAACTCTTATAAAATCCTTAAGTTAAATACATTAAATTTTTACAAGAATATATATGTCCCCGTGCCATCATACTCATCAATTAATTTATTTCTGTCAGCACCATCTTCATATTTCTTCTATTTAAAAAATAAAAAATAACTTGGTTGGTGCAATAGAGTTGAGTGATTGGGTGAAGAATCTTATTCGATTCTCACTAATATCATCATCGACTTGTTTCGAACTCCGAATTAGCAGGGGCAGACCCAGAGGGGGGGCTAGGGTAGGCCCCTGCCCCCGTTAAAATTTGGGATTTTTTTTATAATATATGTAAAAAAAATGTGATGATGAAACTATTGTGTTGTACACATTTTTTCCTTCAGTTCCATATGTTTCTGCCCACACTCTTATCCATATTTTTCCTTGAGAACATCATATCATCCCCTTCCTCCTTTTCGTCACCAACCTCCATTTTCACCTTATCAATTTTGCCTGTGTAGATTCTAAAGCCAGGCAGAATCAGCTTCCACCTTCTTAAGTCATTGCATGTATGTATAGTTATAGACTAACTTTTAGATGGGTTGAAACTTGGAACAGTGGAAAAAATATATGCTTTTTTCTGGGTATAGGTATTGTAACGAATGGGTGTTCACAGGTATAATGTTTTCTTGGTTCATGTTCAAGAATTTTACAGAAAATATGACATTGATATTCCAGATATGTGTGCAAAATATATTGGAAAGAGAGGTCGCGCTCGAAGTGAATAAGGTGATTTTTCTACTGAGAAATTTTACAGGATAAATATCTTTTGTGCTACAATTGATTATCAATTGCAAGAGTTAAATAGCATGTTCAATGATAATACTATTGAATTACTTACTTTGAACATGACTTTAGATCCAAGAAACAAGTACAAGTCATTTAATAGTGATGATATTTGCAAACTTGTTAATAAAAATTATTCTAGAGATTTCACATAACAGGAAAAATTGCATTTGAAGATCGAGTTACAATATTTTGAGCTTGACATTCATAAACATCAAGATGTGATTAATTTATCAATTACATCTGAATTATGTCAAGGGCTATCAAGAACTGGAAAGTCCATTATTTACCCTCTTACTGATAGAGTGGTTAGACTTGTACTCACTCTTTCATTTTCTACAACAACTACTGGAAGATCTTTCTCAGCTATGAAGATAATCAAGACCAAGCTTCGAAATAGAATGGGAGACCAATTTATTTATGATTCTTTGATTACATACATTGAAAAAGAAATTGTTTTGAGTTTTAGCACGGATTCAATTATAGAGTTCAACAATATGAAAACACGTAGAGGAAGAGTAAGTGAAATGATATTAATTTCTGTAATAAATTTCTTTCAATTTTTTGTATATTAAATTTGTATTGTATTTCAAATACTTTTATTTATGATATAATAATTTTTATTTTCATCTCTCTTATTAAAATTCCTGTCTCGCCGGTGCGAATTAGTATATTAGCCACTCCAAGAATCAAATTTGTAAGATTATGAGGGGTGAAAACAAAATAAAAAATAAAAAAATGAGCTCACTAAAAGATAATAATAAAAAAGTCGAAGGTCTTTTACCAAAAAAAAAAAAGTCGAAGGTCGTACCTATATTCTTTTGAGAGAATTTTATTATATCAGCTATACATAAGAGCATGTGCCGTATGATGTATGTCATCAATTGTGATCAATATAATAGTAATTTCTTATATCGGCAAAAATAATCCTGTAATTAATTAACCACGCACCTAGATGTTGAAATGAATAGACACGAAAGAATGATTCGAATAATTTAATAACATCTATAAAAAATTAATAACATAAAAATATATGAGGTAGAATATTCTTACTATCTAAATTTTCCACTACCAACTTACTACCATCTATATCATCATTGGATCAAGAAGAGAGAATGCTAAAAAGCTTATGAAGAGAGAGAAAATGTAGATCCAATTGTGATTAGATAGGTAGTAAGTTAGTAGTAAAAAATTTTAGTAATAAAAATATCTCTCCTCAAAATATATTATGGTGTAACTTAGCTTGGTTCAAATTGAGTCAACTTAATGTAGATTGATTCCTGGACTAAAAAAGATAAATATTAAAAAAAATATTGAAATATTGTTTTTAAGGTTTATCCAATTATTATTTTTAAAATAAACATATTTATTTATTGTAAGAAATTATTAATTTTAAAATTTTAATACAAATTAGCTGGACAAATCATTAAAATTATTAGTTTTAAAGTATAATTATCGGTTTCGTGTTTGTCATCTTAAATGATATAAGTTGTGTCATTTTAAGAGAGATAAACACAAGAAATATAAATCATGGGAAAGAGAAAGTGAATATTTTTTTAATTTAAATTTTAAATAAAATAAATTTCTTGTATTTATCTCTCTCTTAAAATGACATAACTTTGTGTCATTTAAAATGACAAATACTTTTATCATAATTTATATGATTAGATAAAGCGAATAGGAGTTTATAACTCATTACAAATAAAATGATGCTTTATAAACGTGGCGGAAGATCTAAGCTGGTGTCAGGGCCTTCAAGCCCGTTTCAGTAATTTTCTTACCTTTTTAAAATTTATTTAAATTAAAAATAAACGTAGGATTTTCATTGCTATCACTTTTTTAATACTAATCTATTATCACTTTAATTATCGTTAGATCAATTTTTTCAACTAATAATTTCTGAAAATGTTTTTGAAGAAAAATTTTTTTTTTTTAATATTATAACTAAGTACTTCTCCCCGAATTACATAATTATAATGGAATGTAGTACATGATAGTAAAAAAAAATATATTAATATGAATATCTTATCTCTTAAAATTAATCTTAAAAATAAGAACTAAAAAAAATAAATTTTTTTGGTTATTCTAAAACATTTTAATTTTAAAATTATTTTAAAAGTTTAACTTATAAAGAAAATTATTTGATAAAATAGCTTATATAATTTCTATTTCTAATTAAAATTGCCATAAAGAATATAGCACAAACTTCTATTTTTTTTTGAATAAATAGTACAAACTTCTATATTATCAAGATAAACAACAATATTATAAGAAATAAAAGATAAAATTTATTAAAAAAAATTAAAACATTTTTTTTACCGAATTCTTAATTATATGAATAAATATTTTCAGAAATATTAATTGAATTTTTTTGATATATTCATATTTCATTTATCTTAATATTCTAAATTTCAAGAGTCTGGTTGTGTATTTTGGTGGAAACGAAGAGGAAAATGAGAACAATCATTTTAAGATTCCGGGTAAACTGAATATTTCTAAATTTTTAATTTCCAGATATTATCGTAAACTGAATACTGAATGTTTCCCTCATGTTTATGAAAATCGTTATTCCCGAATAAATAAAATTTCTCCTCTACCAAACGCCCATGAAAAGGTCAGGGTTAAAATTGTAAAGAAAAAATTTAAAACAGGGATATAAATGAGATAAAAATATAAAGCATATGAAAACATTGACATATTAAAAAAAAAAAACACGTGAGAAGTGAGAAGATGCTCTTGAGAGCTTATGAAAAATAAAACTATTTTCTTTTCATTATAAACAAAAGCTTTATATATATATATATATATATATATATATATATATATATATATATATATTTATATGAGATAGGATCCTTTGACACCGGTGTCAAATTTGAAGTTTGACACCCTATCTGAGAGTCGTTGGATAAAAAAAGATCAATGATATCACATGCTTACAAATCAGAGCCGTTGATCTTTTTTAATCTAACGGATCTCAGATGAGGTGTCAAATTTGAAATTTGACACCGGGGTCAAAGGATTCTACCTATATATATATATATATATATATATATATATATATATATATATATATATATAAAAGCTTGTATAAAAATATAGTTGGTTTAAATTCTCCTTTAAAGAATAAGAGAATAAAAAAAAAACTATGCCAAACGGGTACTTCATCTAATGGAGATAGTACTCAAAACCTATAGTATACGAAGAAGAATGAGATTTTTTTTTTTTTTACAAATTACACTAAGTAAGACCGATCATACATTATAATAATAAAAACCTATGATACTTTTTTTTATATACATTTTTGTGGTCCTTTTCGAAGATTATACAAGACAAGTAATTTACCGAATTTGTAAGTCCTCTAGTGTGTTAAATAAACCCCTCAACATAATTCGCATAGAGGATATTCTTTTAGAACTCGTAATTAAAATCAATATTTTTCACATTAATTTGTTAAAGTTAATTTAAAAAAAATTAACCAAACCCATTATAATCCAGGTACTCATGCTTTTGCGTTGGATGCATTCTTCCTTCTTCTGCGCAGTTTAGAATTATATGTAGGAACTATTGGGTTTATACGGAAGCTGTTTAGGACCTAGTATATTGGTATGCTTACCGAATCATCCTCGTTTCACGATTACCTCTTGGTGCGCAGATCTCGTGTAGGATCTTCCCTTGTACGATTCCTCTTCACGAATTGTTCACCTCAGCACTGTAACACGAACAACCTCTTTAAAGCTGGACTGTGGCAGATCTTCCAAACTATCTCTCGAGGAGGAAGGGGAAGTGTGTGGGCACCAATCAGACATGAGCTTGCCTCTTTCTCTCAAATGACCTAGGAGGCTGATGACTTAGGTGGTAGTACTTATATGGGTTCGAAGAAACCCTAGCTCTAAGCTCATTGAGCTTTAGGTTTCTTGGGCTCTTCTCATACTAATAGCCCATTTGGGCTTTAGTAAAAAAGCACAAACCCAACAATCTCCCACTTGCTCTTTTGGATACAAACTTAAGTCGAAAACCCAAGACCATGTAACCCAAAAGTCATCACTTATCTGAATAAACACCCCATCCCTTGTCTCAAGCTAGCTTGGGGATCTACCATCTGTTATTAATCAAGGCTCCTGATAATCAACGAATGATTATCTGATTCAGTGCTACTCCACTAAAAGCCCGAAATTGAACTCCAAAATTAACAACACTTATAACACGAATATGCATCGCCCCTTTGTAGAATGTCTATAATTGATTGAAAAGTTTTTTGTAACTCAATCAATTATTTATTCCCTTGACTATGATAGTTTCTCTAATGGATCACATGCACTGGCTAGTGTCTTTAATATCCAAGTACCGAAACATATCAAGGGGATATATCCTACAAATTCCATGTTGTTTATCTCATAAATACCGATAATCAAATTATCTCACTCCCAAAATTCCATGTTGTTTGTCAATGTAAGTAGCCTGAGGTGATGCCAACAACTTATTCTTCCGGTCTCATAAGAGTTTTATACCAAGAATATGATTGGCTTCCCCAGTACTTCCATACCAAAACACTAACTTAGCCAACTGTTTATGATTGATATTTTCTCCACGTTGTTTCCAATAAGGAACATATCATCTATATAAACTACCAGAAAAGCTACTGTCTTCCATTGGATCCTTTACATACAAATACACATCATTCATCAAGGTTCTCTCAAAATTAAAATTTTGATAACCTGATCAAAACTAATATTCCAAGACCTGGATGCTTGCTTAAGTCCATGAAATAACTTTCACAACTTGCATACCATGTGTTTCTGCCCATTTTTTATAAACCCTTTTTGGTTGTTGTATGTAGATATCCTGACATCCAACTCCCAAAATGAAATCTCATAATTGAGACTTATAGCAGCAACTAAGAGAATCTGGATAGACTCAAGTATGGCGTCAGGCAAGAATTGTCTCCAAGCTAGCTTTGAAAGTTTTCACCTTCTTGTCCATCCTCTCTTTGCCTTTTATGTCCGCATGCACATAGTGGGTTTTACCCTTCTTGGTGCCTTTACTAGGGGACCGAACGGAGTTGAAACACAACTATTCCATCTTATTGTTCATAGCTTGAGCAACACTTGATCAACAACATCTTCTAGTGCATTATCATAACTAGTAGGATCAATGTCACTCAACAAGAGACAACTTTGATAGTTAACAAGATTCTCTCCCACTACGAATGTACTGCACTAGACCTTGTGTATTTATAGGTAAAACAAAGAGTGGGTCAAATGGTGGATCTTCAATTTCTTGAGGATCCACTTATTCTTGATATTATTCCTCCACATGTGATACTAATATTTCTACTAGTTTCACTTATATATTATCATGTTGAATTTCCAATTGCGGTTCCCTTGTTTGTTCTCCTAGAGATATATCTTTCCCCTCTTTGAACAATCAAGTGAACAACGGATGAAGCTTCTAGAGATTCTGGAAATTCTTGATCAAGAATAACCTTATTTAAGAGCTTATAATTTCTCATATAGTCCTCCTTTAAGAAAATCACGTGAGTGTTGATACCACCCACTTAGATCATCTTGTCCTTAGAACTAGATAAGAAATCATCCCTGGTTCTCTTAGGGTAGCCAAAAGATATGCACTCTTTGATACAAGATTTCATCTTGTTTGACTGTTGTTGTAGGACGTATGCCATAGCACCCTAAATCTGAATATGGTTTGATCTGGGCTTGCACCCTTTCCATAATTCTTAAGGTGTCTTTACAACAAACTTTGACGGAACCAAGTTAAGAAGGTACATTTCCTTCTTCCAGGCATCTCCCTAGAACAACATTGGCAAAGATGAATAATTTTCACCAAATCTAGAAATGTTTGATTTTTGCATACCGCAACTTCATTCAACTAACGTGTTCCTAGAGTTGACAGTTATGAAAACTATCCCCTTTTAAATTAGGTAAGATCTGAACTTACCAGACAGGTAGCCAACACTTTAGTCAAACCAAAGTATTTTGATTTGAACACCTAGATGCTTTCCTGCCTCAGACTTAAACCTCTTGGAATTTTCCAAAAGCTTTAGACTTATGGCGCACTAGGTTCATCTATCCAAATGTAGAGTAAATATTCATATAATGAAGTACTCATCATCTCTTATGGCTTGAACGCCAATTGGTCCATATGCATTAGTATGTACAAGTTCCAGTTAAATAGTTGCGCAAATCTTTCTGGCCTTGTAGGATTGCTTGGCTATTTTACCTTCCAAATAGGACCAACATGTAGCTTTTAGTTAAAAGATTCTTGAACTTTCAGTCCCTCTTCTAACTAAACCATGTTTCCTATTTGATGTAATCTGACTCAATCATAAAAGCCAAAAATATATTTTATTTGAAACTTTTATTTCTTTGGTGAATGTTCTTGTTCATCATCTTTTCCATTCAACATAACAAATTTAAGGGGGATAGGACATAGGTAATTAAGACTATTTAAAAATGTCCAAGAAGAAACAAAACGAAGACGAACTTCGAAATGTAACTGAGGAATCAATTGCATTGTCAAACCATGTTTTAACCAAAACAACTAACAATAATTGAATTCCTCTTGAAATCCGGAACAAATAGACAGTCACCCAAAACCATAGTCTTTAAATAACTTGTCCTACTGCAAATGCAGACACAAGTTACCATTTTCAAGCTTAAAATATCTTTATCCACTGCTGACAGGTATACCATGTTTGAACTACTGCAAAGAGTAACAAACATAATCAGTGATTCCTGAATCAATGATTCATTCAATGATCAAGCCTTAATATACCCATGTCTGGTTCTTTTCATCACCTCTGGGCAATTTTTCTTTCAGTGTCCCTTCAATCTGCACTTGAAGAACTTGCATTGCGGCTTCTGCATAGCAACTGGTTTGACAACTGATAACCAAGTTATTTTGTTCTTGTTACCACCCTTGGGTTTTCCCTTGGATTTAACAAGACTTTTAGCAAAACCTGCGTTGACTGCATTCTGTCTAGCAGAGTTGCTACACACAACAAACATGTCATTAAGAGTCCGAAGCATCTCTACTCCACTCTTAACCATGTACATTTGCTTATGCAAGTGTTTGGAAATACTGACGAGAACATAATAGCGAACTGTCATATTTGTCCTTTTCCAATCTGAGTATTGCGTCCTTAGACGCATCCTCTACAGGTTGCTATGGTCAGGACAAATTTTAGCTTTCATGATTTTAGAACAATATAAAAATGATTTTCCATTCTTCAAAGTTGGTTCCATATAGAGATTTTTGACTCAAAATCATGGCTAAGGGATTGAAGGAAGTCATTTTCTGAAAAAACATACAAAGCACACAATTACAAACAAATAACGCAATAAACAAAAGAAGTGCAAGTAGATTCTCATAACTACTCTTGTTTATTGTTAACAATCCTTCATTTTATCTTTACAAGGCTTACGATGGGCAAGTCACTTGTAAAAATCAAAATTATTATTTGGGCCTTCAGTGCCATTGCCAGAGCCTCGACGGGAGGGTTAACAATTTTACCAAAGTTTAATGTAATTAACCATTCTTTAATTTCAAAATTAATCTTAGTGTCTAAGCATTGCCGACGATGGGTCGTACAATACTTTACTAAAATTTTGAAATTATCACGATTTAATCTAGTGAAATCTGATTATTCTTATCTGATGGAGCTTTAGCGATAACCATTTCACCAATAAACCCACAAATGGAGTCCGCGGGTTTTAAAATTAATTATTTTTAATTTTTAAAACCTTCATCCATTCAACATTTTTATTTGAAAATTTTCATAATGTCTGTCGAATTCATTGTTTAATTTCAAAATTATCTTTAATAACATAGTATTATCGACGATGGGTCGTACAATACTTTATTAGAATTTTGAAATTATTAAGGCCCAATAAAATCCAATCATGTTTATTCGTTGGGGCCTCACATGATTATTTTATTGATAGGCCCACAATGCGCTTGGAGATTAAATTAATTTTTTAATTTAAATCTCCTCCCATAATTATTTAGGTTCAATCTAATAAAATCCAATCATGCTTATTCGATGAGACTTCACATGATTATTTTATTAATGGTCCTATAATGCGCTTGAAGGTTAAATTAATTTCTTAATTTAAATCTTCTTCCATTCAACATAAGCAACAATTTCCAATTTCCAAGAAATGTTTCATTCGAAAATAATTTTGTTTGATTTAAAAAACTATGTAAGTAAGTGCGCCGGTAAAAGGGCATGTAGCTTAACATAATTTTGAAAGCATTAAGGTCCTGAAATTTGTCACTTTACATCAGCGTGTGCTCCACACAATCATGATACATGAATGCTGTATGCAACGTGTATTATTCCATGACTATTTCAGAAAACTCACAAAAATTTATTTTCTTCAAACAACTTTCTGTTAGGAAATTATCTTGCTAATTTGTCTTGATTTTAAACTCCAAAAATAATCAATTTGATTATTCTAGATTTTACCAAAATCATAATAATTAATTAATTTTTGAAATTAATATAATCATTAATCTAGATTTTGTTTCTAAAATCATAATAATCATAATTTTATTTTACCGGAATATTTAAAATCAAAAACTACGCGCATAAACTATCATACTAGTCGGTAATGACATAATACTAAATATGCACGTATGACATGTGATCATGCAACAATATGGCACATTCCTAGTCTATATGACATATTATCGCAAATATCATGTTAACCGCATATATAATTCATACCAATAAAAAAACATTAAATAAATTCTAATTAATTTAATTCATGGCCTTCCTATTTTAAAAAAAAATAAAAAAAATAAAATAATACAACTTTGGAATTCGACTTTCGCCTAGCCCATAGTATCTGTCTTAAGCCCCTTTAGGGTTTCCATGAGCCCAAAAGCCCAAAGACCCAATCCTTTGGCAAGAGACCCTAGGACGCGAAAGAAGAACCCTAGCCGTCAGGTTTGCCACGCTGTCACCCGAAGTCAACTCAGGCGAAAACTCCAGGGGAAGGACCGCCATATAGAAATGAGTGCACCGCCGCCGGAACCACCTAAAAAGGTGGCCGGATGCTCCCACACGCTCTCTATCTTTGTCGGAGAGTGGCTGCCACTCGCAGCCGCTTGTGGCGGCGCGTGGAGGATCTGATGGCAGCAATGTACCCACCGTTGCTTTCGTCTTTCCGTCCTCTTTCCAACCTTATATAGATCGCCCCATTCCGAGATCGGGAAGTCCTCGAAAAGTCTCTGACAGTGCTGACTGCGTATCTTACTTGCGATTTCTCGATTTTGAACTTTTACAAAATATTGGAAAAATACGTACAAATTTCGAAAATAAATAAAAAACAGCAAGGAGGAAACCTAATCATATGACATTATCCTCCTTGTTACAAATCGAGAAATACACGAGAGACCCTAACCATGGATTAAAGCATTTTTACCTATGAAAATTTAAACTTTTATGAAAAAGAATTATAAAATACACATGCAAGATTCATACCATAATCCTAGAACCCTAGGTGCCATATTTAAAGAAGCAAAACTAATTACATGAATAGTGAAACTAGATTCACATACCAATGTACAGCCAAGGCTCTGATACGAATTGTAGGAACTATTGGATTTATGCGGAAGCGGTTTAGGACCTAGTACATTGGTATGCTTACCGAATCATCCTTGTCTCACGATTACCTCTTGGTGCGCAGATCTCGTGTAGAATCTTCCCTTGTATGATTCATTCTCACGAACTGCTCACCTCAGGGTCACAGCACGAACAACCTCCTTGAAGCTGGACTGTGGCAGATCTTCCAAACTATCTCTCGAAGAGGAAGGGGTAGTGTGTGGGCACCAATCAAACATGAGCTTGCCTCTTTCTCTCAAATGACCTAGGAGGCTGATGACTTAGGTGGTAGTACTTATATGGGTTCCAAGAAACCCTAGCTCTAAGCTCATTAGGCTCTAGGTTTCTTGGGCTCTTCTCATACTAATAGCCCATTTATATATAAAAGAATAGTCAATTTGGGCTTTAGTAAAAGAGCACAAACCCAACATTATAAATACTATACAAGAGAAACATATTTCCCATAAATATTTTAGGGGAATGATCAATGATGTGTTTACAATTTTTTTTACAAATATTTATAAATTACACTATATATTCGCGAAAGTACATTACGAACTGAGTGTACTTTCGATAGTACGTAGTATAATTTATAAATAAAAAGTTTATAAATATAATCCTCCCCAATATCCTAAAGTAAACCACCAACTGCATTGGGAGCTCATCACTACTTGTGCTTGGTATGAGCATGTGGGATTTGGTCTAAAAGAAGAACCCCCAAATGAAGATATCTTTGAAGAAATAAAAATCACAAAAAACCGTGTTAGTATTTTTTAAATAACTAATAATATTTTCACCCAACAAAAAAAAGCAAATAATCGTAACTTATATTATAATTTATTTTTTCGAATTTGAAACAAATACATCCAGAGTGTCCTATCAATAACGCAAATATTTTTTTTATTATATAATTGTAATTAGCCTATTGGACGATTAAATTTCCTAATATTTCCACACACAAATACAAAATTGATCCTCAATCGGGCAGAAACCTTACTCTTTTAGCTGTTTATTGGGTTTAATAATTCACAATAATTGATAATGATAAATCGAACAATTATTACAATTCAAAATAGAGATAGGATATTGTTACGGCCAATTATCAATTAATATTATTCTCAATGCCATTACCACTTTATTTCACCGTTAGATCGATTATGTGGATCTAACGATTATGATTTAAATTTTAAAAAATCTTATTTGTTCTTCCTATATTTAACACTTTATATTTATTTCTACGTTTATATGATTATGATCCCTATATTTAATGATTTCCTAGTTTCACATTAAATATGAAAAAGCAAAATCGGGCCTTTGACCTTGGTGATGTGAGTTTTAAAATGTATGACTGGAATGATTTCGAGGTGAAATGTATTGCCGGAATAGTGCATAATGACGCAGTGGAGGATGCACCATTTTGAGACGCGTCTCGTTCCGAACCACGTTACATGAAACTTGTATCACGTGACAATCGGTGCTGGAAGTGATGGAACTGAACTGAAGTGATGGAACTGGAACGTGATACTGTGACGACCGTGTCTCTGCTGTGTCAGAAGACCCCTGACGCGGTGCCTGTCAAGCCGCGAGCCACCAGCCAATGGTGGTCCACCATCTCCTCCATTGCACGCGGTCCTCCGACATTCGCGTCTAGGAGGCGTTCCACTCAATGCCGCGTCCAGTCCTACCCCTGGACCACTAAATATTCTCCCCCATTCCCCGTAGAACATCCCATTCTCTTCCAATTTGAACGCGTCTGGTGCTTGTGGGGCTTCTTTCGGTTTGCCATTATTTGTATCATTTTCAAGTAAGTAGTATTATTAGATGCTTGGTTTGCTGTATTATTAAGATATTAGGTTTGTTATATGATTAAGATATTAGATTTGTCATATTTTCAAGTAAGTAGTATTATAATCTGGTCCATCATGTGTTAAAATCATATTATTAAGATATTAGATTTTTGTAAGTTTTTTCTTTTTGTCTTAAAATGTTAGAATTGTGAACTTAATTGTGATTATTTGCTATTGTTTATAGTATTAATATTTTGTATTTAATTGCAGAAATTTTATGATTGTTGTATTAATAATTTTATAAAATTTGTTAAATATGTTATATGCTATATTAATATATTAGGTTACTATTATTATATTTTATGCATAATTGCAGTGTTGTAAAACCCGGCCCGACCCGGCCGGGTCAACCCGGGATCCGGTGACCCGGTCATTAGACCGGTCCGGGTCAAGCATTGGACCGCTCATGCATTGACCCAGCCAAACCCGGCGATCCGGTGACCCAGTGACCCGGCCGGGTCATGTATTTAAAAAAAAATAACCAAAATTATTTCATCTTGTCAAAAAAATGTATAACTCATTTTAATTTATTTATTTTTTGTAATTTTATTTGCTAATATACTTTTCTACAATGAGCTCCAATTCCAGCTTCCAATATTGAACCAATTTGCGAAATAATAAATTAAGAGATTATGACATATGTCATTTTTAATGTAACTGAATTTGAAAAATATGAGTTCAATGTCATTGAGAGGTATGTTTACAGAGATTCTGAGTTGAAATTTAAATTAACATAGAAATAGTATACTTTTTTATTTATTTATGCATCATGTCTTTGAGCTTATTTAATGAACCTTGTTTAATTCATTTTAGATATGGAAAATATAATTGAATTTATATGTTCATATTTAAATATATTTTTATATATCTATATATATCTGGGTCAACTGGTCCGACCAGTGACCCACCGGTCCGACCAGTGACCGAATGACCCAGTACCCCAACCGGGTCAATGCCCGGCCCAGGTTTAATAACACTGCGTAATTGTAGTTTTATGTTCTTTAAAGGTATTTTTCTAACCCCCAAGGGTAGCTCAGTTGGCAATTGTGCTCCCAAGGGCTTGCTTGAGTCAGGGGAAATCTTTGGGGGCCAGAGGACGTTCCTCCGGTAGCGAAACTCAATGCACCCGTTGTTCCAATGAAGGGCTAGTCTAAAGGGTCGTACCCCGAGGACAAGGTGACCGAAGGAGTTTTAATGAGGATACCTCCAGGTTATATACCAAAAAAGGTCTGTTTCTTTGTGGATAAAAATATTAGGTTAGTATATTTAGTTTTTATGATTTGCTAGTAATTTTATTATTAATGTTTTATATTTAATTGCGCAAAATTTTGTTATTATTCTATTAAATTTGTTAATCAAGCTATATTTATATTATTAAATTTGTTAAAAATATTATATTATTATTATTATTATTATTATTATTATTATTATGTTATGGTTATTGGCCTTATATTTAATGCATAATTAAAATTTGTGTCTACACTGGTCCTATTTATTTTTTGTCTTTTAACACTGTTTTATATTATGCGTATAAGATTTTAGTAATATCGTATTAATTATTCTATTAAAATTGTTAAATATGTTATATTTATATTATAAAACTTGTTAAAAAAATTATTATTATTATGAATATGTTATGGTTATTGGCATTATATTATTTGCATAATAAAGTTTTTACAGTCCTTTAAATCTTAGGTTAGCCTATTTATTTTTTATGATTTGCTATTATTTATTATTATTACTGTTTTATATTCGATTGCATAAAATTTTATTATTATTGTATTAATTATTTTATAAAATTCGTTAAATATGCTATATATTGTTATGACATTAAACTTGCATAACACATGTTCATGGCACATGAGGTGATTAATCCGGGTCCTGAAGATTACAGTGTGTTGAGAATTGATGTGCAAGAAACGCATGTGTCCCAAGTTGTATGGAACTCGGGATTGAAGAGGGTTCTCAAAGTTCATAGAGCAATGCACGGGAAGGAGTCAAATCTGGATGATCCGGATAACATTCCGGAGCCGGTGCTGGAGCACCTTAGGCATGCAGACTTTTATCATGTCGCACGCATGCGTCATATGTCGATTAGTTATTTAAAAGTAACATGAATTATGTGCTTGTACTTATTATAAGATAATGACTACTTTTATCCTTGTATAATGTCTTGCAGATCGATCATTCACTCATTAGTGCTCTGGTCGAGCGTTGGCGCCCAGAGACACATGTTTCATATGCCGCAGGGCGAAGTGACCATTACTCTTCAATATGTGAATGCTATTCTTGGATTGTCATCAGACGGGTAACTATGATTGGACCAACTTCCGCAAATTGGAGTAATGTTGTACATTAAATGCTAGGACACCAACCTAAGCCGCATGAGACTGAGGGAAGCTATTTGCGAATGTCCTTCATAGATCGACACTACGGACATTGGGTGCAGCACCAAGGCATGCCTCATACTGAACTCCTTTATTCACGGGCTTATATATTACGCCTCATTTGCGAATTTCTGTTTAGTGACAAGTCAGGGAATAAGTTTTCCCTACGATTTTTGCCATTTCTAGATGGGGATTTTTCGGGTATGACCACGTACAGTTGGGGCGCAGCAGTGTTAGCACTCCTCTACATGGAATTGTGCATGGTGACAAACCCAGCCCAAAATATTATGTCTAGTTGCCTGACCTTGTTGCAGATATGGGCATGGTCCAGATTCCCCCCATTGTACCGTTTATTCCACCTATAACCGATCCAAATGATCATTACGGAAGAAGGTATGATGATATTTGCGTATTGTTGTTAAGCGTAACTTGTCGTTAGATAGTAAGACTTGGAGCCAAATGGCTTTTTTCTTATTTTTTGGGTTTGTTTCCTTCAGATTTAACAATTTTGGAAGGCGGATACGACCAAAGGATTTGATGCACTATAGATTGACACTTGACACTATGAGCAGAACCAATGTAAGAGTTTGTACATGGCTTTAGGTGTTTATCGGTTACATTATTTCCCCGCTATATTATTAACATTGGTTTTTTTCTCGCAGATAATTTGGCAGCCGTATACTCATTATCACTTTCCTGGTGCATCTTTGGAGAGTCAGATGATGTGGATATCTGTTACCCCACTTATTAGTTTCCATATTGTGGAAGCTCATTAGCCATATAGGGTAATGCGTCAGTTTGTTTTAGAACCCTGCATCCCAGTTGCACCAGCTAGACTTGGAGGCATTCACGATGTTACGTTACGCGGTAAATAGACTAAGAATTGGTTGGTTAAGTTGCAACCATTTATAGCCAAATGTGAGACGCGAAACACAAGGGTTGTTGTTGGCCAGACTGGAGGCAGCGAATACATATCTCCTAATCATGAATACATGAAATGGTATTCGTACAAGGCGATATATGACGTATAAGGCTGGCCGGACCAGGCATATGGTGAGTTGTTGTATTAATTTTAATTTACCTTCATTAAAGTAATATGTTGTTAATGTTATCCTATTTGCAATGTGTAGGTTGATGCAGCTGAGATGGCATGGTGGATGGCAGACGAGGATGACACAACGACAAAGTCTGATGTCCAGGAGGTTATCGGCAGACTGCTTAATATGTTGCTCGAGTATGGTAGGGCGAGGGAAGGACACGGTATACCTCATCGTCGCGAACACATCCCTCCAGAGACAGACAGTCTTGACCCCCCGGGACCACGAATGCCTGGGACTTACAGACCACCTAGATATCCCATAGGAGCGTCAGTTCCTTTTGACTATGTTCCACATGTTAGGCCACAGCCACAACCTATGTAGCACCGATACCGACACGGGACACGATACGACACGACACTCCGACACGTAAATCCTAAAAAATGTTAAATTCTGACACGTTAGGACACGTTTTGATATTAAATAATATTTTTAATTTATGTAGTGTATATTATATTTAATATTCAATAATTTAACAAAAAATGAATTTTAACTTATAATATTCATAAATTTTGCAAAGAAACATAAGATATCTCAAATATTTATATTAAACTCAATAAAATAGTAATCGTAGTCCAACGAATCTAATAGTTGAAACTAAAACCTTTAAACCTTGTTTTGAATTTCTATAATGCATGTTGGAGTAAGTGTCTGAGTGTCTCAGAGTGTCGGGAAGTGTCGTACACGACACGTCAGGATTTTTGAAGTGTAGGTGCTTCATAGGCCACAACCACATCAACCATTCTCCTTTCAGCCATTTGGATATCCACAACATGCCACAGCCACACAGGAATGGGGTTATCCACCACCGACCCATGACAGCTCGACCGAGCCACCATATTGGGCAATTCCTATGAACATGTCAGGCAGTGCATCTTCCAGCAGTCAGCAGCAGATAATTAGTTCCATATTTGGGGAGTCTATTTATCCATATGCCCATTTGAGCAGTCATAATGATCAAGCAGAACAACACACCCCGAATATACCTGTCAGGTCATTTGTCAGGGATGAAACTGATCCATCTGTTGACTTCTTTACAGCGGCGACACAAGAATTTGGCTTCACATCCCGAATGGATGCAGAATCGTCATTACCCCTGGCACGTAGGCTACCTCACAGGGATGCGAGGACGAGACAATGGCCTCCCAGATCGTAGATTGTTTATATATTGGTTATTGTTATGAATGCACTATATGTATATAGTTTCATTGTAATTGAATGTGGTGATGTATTATGGACAATATTTTATTTTTATTTGTTTGTTGGTGGTTTATATTCGTTATTTCATATTACACAGTAGCAACCATTATATATCAGGGAGCGACAATACATACGTTTTATTAGCAAATCTCAGGGAACGTTAACAGACTGATAATATAAACGTAAGGATGTGGACCTTATCTATGACCATTCATTGGATATTTACACGTGAAGGACATGATCGTCTATTGTGCCCAATCCTTCCACAAACACCGCACTTAGTACGACTCGAACTGGATTCTACTCGATCCATCTCGTTATGAATGCGAGTCTTCTTAGGACGTCCCTTTGCCCGCACACGTTGTGGATCAAGCAGAAGTGTCGGTCCAGTATACGGTGGAATCACTTCCTCATGGCCGATTGGAAACCAAGGTGATGCATACACCTTATTAATATGTTGGATGGAGTAGCATGAGTCCACAAAATTCTCATGAGTCATTCCCATCTTTAAACAAACAGCCCTGACATGGCTGCATGGATATTTAAACGCTTGAAATTTTCCACACTGACACTTCCTTTCGTTCAAGTACAGTGACAACGAATAACCCCCTTTCTATGTTATTGAGTTATATGGTTCTTCCACTTCAAATAAGGTTGATTTTCTATTAAAGGCACGGACAATGTGTGATGAGGCAGCAACTGCTTCTCTCTCCATTCTAAGGTGGGCGTTGTGGCAAAACTTAATACCGGCATCAGCATCAAGACTAGCTTCGTGACCTCTCTTTACAAAGTAATGCACAAGCTTACTGTAGGTATGTTTAACCAAAGCTTTGATTGGCATCCCTCGAGCCCCCTTAAAAATGCTATTTACGCATTCAGATAATTTTGTTGTCATATGACCATAACGACGTCCATCCACATCATATGCACGACTCCATTTCTCCTTCGGCATGCTGTCATTCCACGTTGCTACCTCTGGACTATTGCTCCGAAATTCCTCCAACTTAACATCAAAATTGACCTTTGATGGAGTATAACCTGCATTTTAACAACCAATGAAAGCATTATTTGTCGTATTCATACAATATACACGGATAAGTAAAAGTCATTCATATCACCTAGATTCTTCAATTGACTTTTCCACTCCTCATTTTTGAATCTTTGGTTGAAGTTACTTACAACATGTCTCAGGCAAAAAACATGGTATGCTTTTAAAGGCTGCCAATCAAGATAAGGGTTTGCAACTGCCGATAATATTTCTCGATGTCGATATGATATTAGGCATATACCTTTTTTTTGAGTGACATACAAACGTATACAAGACAAAAAGTATTCCCATGACTTCTTGGTTTCACCTTCTACCACTGCAAATGCCAATGGTAATACCTCGTCGTTTCCATCCTACGTTGTGGCAATCAGCAATGTACCTTTATACTTCCCATATAAATGTGTGTTATCAACTTGTATAACAGGTTTGCAGAAGTTGAACTCGTCACAACATTGCTTAAAAGTCCAGAAGATTCTATGAAAAACCCGGGAACCAGTCACAACACGGTGATTGACCATGTAATCATTTGTTTCAATGTGGTAAACAGAACCCTCAGAAAATGTCAACATGTAATTCAACCATCTGGGCAAATAAGCATAAGACTGGTCCCAATCGCCATATATTTTTGCCATGGCTTTTTGTTTAGCCTTCCTGTATGAAATAGTGAATCCATAATTGTTTTAGATTCTTTCTTGTATCAAACCGATTGATACATGAGGTTCTTCCTTCACCATTTCTGCCAAAACAATATACATACATAACCTTAATAGCTTGTCAAAGTGGATATAAAACTTGAGAAATACAAATTTAATTGGAAAAAAACACTCACCTAATATAGTCAAAGAAATAAAGGCGGAATCAAGTTGTCTGTGATCTTGGGACAGATTACAAGTGACACAATTGTGAGGTCCCTCGCATCTACTCACAACCCACATTAATCTATTTTTTGGTTCATTTCCCTCATTCGCCATGGACACCCCGACCCATGGTTCCTGCACCTCAATACTAGCTTCATAGTCGTGCTCTCAACAACAATAGCTTCCTTATTAATTTTCATACAATATGACTTAACTGCCATCTGCACTGATTCCTTATATTCAAATTCTTGTTTAACAAACAACTCATCCCCAATGGTCCATGCACCATGATACTCCCTCTCGTTGTATTCTCGATCTTCATTTGGATACTCATAATTAATGTATGAGTAATGTGATATTCCATCCCAAAATGGCGTCACATTAGGACCTACATTGGAGTTACATTGTCACCTACATAACATACAAACAACTAAAACGTTAATTGAACTACATAATGTAGATTGTATTTTTTTTTAAATAAATCACTTGTCAACTAACCTTGAACCATATTTTCATACCCAACGATACCTATTGATGTGGATTCATTGACGTTGTTTTGAAACCCTATAGGCATATCAGATGGATTACGATGGTCGTCATCTTCGCTAGCTGAGTCATCGTCATTAATGTCGGCTGCCAGGAACGCATCCTCATCTTCTTCTTCTTCGTCATCGTCATTACGGTCATATGTTGGAATGTCCACATCATCAAATAACGCATTGTTGGGTGCTACTGGAAGTACAAATGATGATGCATGCCTGTTTAAATAATCAATGACTGGTGCTGTATTCAGATCAAGCGACCTTTGCGGTACTGACAAATCATCGGTATTTTCAAAATTTACATATATCTCCACAAACTTTCTACCATTTGTATGATCAGAACTCGTGTCAGCTTGTTCC